>VMKM01000603.1:0-287968 GCA_008360985.2 Macquaria ambigua | reverse complement strand
CTCATCAGTTTAAGGTCATCTTAACACAAGCAGCCAAACAGGACCTTTGCCCAAATGAAATACTGTCCAAAATTAGCAAGGTTTTCTGGTCTAATTCAAAAAATATCTGTTGAAGAAATAAGTAAACAAGACTAAGAATATGACCAATCATTCAAAGCCAACTTTCAATACTTGATAATTTATCATACTCAATGCTACAGACACATTCCAGTGGATACTGAAAATGTAATGAGGTTTGATTCCCCAACCCCAATGAGGACTATTTGGTGTATAATTTGGCTACATGTTACTGCTAATACTTATGTACTTTTTAAACCAATTATAGGACTTTTAAAGGGGAATTTTAAACATTGTGGTATTTTTTGTGATAAAATATTTACTTATTTTAAATTATTTTAAATGGTCCGTGCATAAATTAAATTATATAATGCAGAATTTTATATCTCCCGTGGTGACACCCCACCCAATCATAATATCCACCCAAGCCACCCTATAATCTTAGGTGAAATTTTGGAGAAATCAAAGTAGTATTCAAAAATATTGCTCCTGTAACATCTTAAAAGTAGTGTATATAACATACACTCAGTGGCCACTTTATTAGGTACACTTATGGCCAAACAGTTGTAATGGATTGCATTAGACTGTACAGGTGAACCTAATTAAGTGGACACTGAGCGTATATACGAATACACTACACAGCAATATAATCTAATACATGCGGTTTATGTGTATACCTACGTACACATGCTCAAATGTGGTATTTATATTTATTTAGTCAGTTGTTTTTCCATCAACAGATCTGAATAAGCTCATCTTGTCTAGATGAGTACCTACATGCACATGCTGAGGAAACCAGATGCTTTGTTTTGTTAAGACAACAGAGCCCCATTACAGGGCTCTGCCTTAGATTACAGACTACAGTTACCATGCAAAACTATGGGCTTAATTGGACGCAGTAAGATCCTGTGAGACGCCGCTGGTGCTTTCATCGTCATGCCAGTACTCACACATGGCCGGTTTCATGAGCCACCACAAAGGCGGAGGAGAAGCCGTCCTCGTGGTTCAGAGTGCAGCTCCTCAGTGGGTGGCACATCCCTGTAACTGGAGCGTAACCTGGGCAACAGAAAAGACCACACAGCCCTAATAATCAAGAACCAGGATGAAGGTCAGGACATTTTCATGCAGTGCTGATGATTGAGGTGGAAATTGATCTCTTGGTGTGACATTATTGAACTTAAGAGAGCTATATATGATATGATTGCGGTCATTGTGAAGGTCACTGTATGCACTGCTTTTGATCTGATGCAGTAGGCTGCGTTTAGGCAGCAACACTCTCAAAATAATAAAAACAAACCTTCCTGGTGAAGTAAAGGGAGGTGAAATGCTTCTAATGAGTCACTAAATGAAAGTAACGTGTACCACATAAGCATGTTCAATGAAGGGTAAATGCAGTGTCAGTGATGTTTGCAGTAAGTCTGCATTCAGAGCCAGATGCCAACTCAATGATTAAAAAGTGCATCTTTAGACTGTGCCTAACCAGCAAAGTGCCAAATTAAAATACTGAAGCATTTATGTCAATATTAAAACACCTGAAAAGCACCTTGCTTATTGTTAATTAACAGCAGATACTTTGGAGAGCTTTAGCAAGTGGAGTGTGTGTGACGTAGCCTGAAGCTCCTGCGTGACAGCTTGTAATTAAACATCTCCTCACTATACCGCCCGGCATCACAACACTTCACACCGTTCACCAAACTTTTAAGCAAAGCACAAACATTAAACATAACTCGATCAAGAGGTGTGCAGCGATTCAGCTTAGCGCTTTTGGTTTGGTTCAGAAACACGCTCGTTCCAGCCTTCTTTTGGTGGCTTTCAGATCATTGTCATGCTTTCTGACCATCAGAAGACCTTTTTGGCATGCAGGTAAAAAGCAGAAAATGCAGCAGACAGACAGCCGGTGATAAAGACTCTTGGAAAGCATGTATATCAGGTTATTTTGGTGGTGTCTGCAGCAAGTTATTTCAGTCATAGCAGAGTGTTTGGGTTGTTTTTTTTTTGCTACAGTGTGATCATGAAGGCGCTTTATCAAGGCCAGTTTTTGATCCTGATGGTTGATGGTTCTATTCATAAATGACAACAGAATGGACACATTTAGTGCTGCGAGTGAAATAGCGAAACATGAAAGCAGTTGTGGAGCATGACCCTTTATCTGAAAGGCAGATAAAAAGTAATTCAGGAGAATGCAGATTAAATTCCCATGAAGAGGCCCTTGGGAGCTTTGCACATTGAAGCGAAAACGTGCAGCAGCAGCAGCAGCAGCAGCTAGGATCAAAAATGTGTTTCTCCACTGCCTCATGAGTGAGGAGAGAGGTGGTCTCTGTCATCTGGTTGATAAACTCAAACACTGAACATACTGTATGGGAAATAAGTGAGTGGCAAGGAGAGCAGATCAAAAACACTTGAAATCATTTACAGGATTTGATTACAGTGCATTGGTAAATGTGGCGAACTCAACAGTTCACAAACTCCTGTGATTCATATAGTTGTTTTCATCTCCATTTGCTTTGCAGATACTCCATAAACTCCATAAACGGATTTTCTTCTATATCTAATATCTGTATTTGGATATAGAATCTACCATCTCACAGCTAATCTTTGACAAGGGAGTGTGATGTCTGCTCGTGACCCTGAGACACAGCACCGGGTCCAGCCCAACACAGTGCAAGGTGCCATAGAAACTGGCCATGTTATGAACACAACACAACGGCAGCTATGGCAACATCCAGAGGTGTGACAAGCAAACCAGGTAGCCTCGGGCCGTCCTCTAAACATGACACTTGTGCTTAAAAAGTTAAAAATACACACAGGTCAATGCAAGATATTGAACTTGAGCACAGAGGATGTCTGTTCATTCTGGATCCAGTTTCTCTGGCGGTTAGGCTGCTCACTTCAAATTATGTTTTGAAGGGCTGAAAAGAAGAAATTCAGCGTGAGACAAACTGACAGAACAACATGTATGGTACAGAACTCCTCCAAATGATTGCATACATGTATTATTAGGACTGAGAATTATCTATTCATTATTTATGAGTGAAGAAAAGTTCATACTGAACTTTACAAAACTGAATAAGGACTAAAAAACTAGTTTACATAAATGACAAACATTTCCGATTTTTCACTACATGCCAAAAATCTTCGTCAACAATATCAATCTCAATTTTTCATATCCAGGGTGGCATCAATGTCAAGTCAGCAAGGTTTGGGAAATCTACTCAGTACTATTTTCCTGTGAGGTCGCCGCTAGCAGAATTGGGTTCGTGACCTCAGCTGCAGCCTCCACTTTTAAGTTTCCATCGACCTTACCTGGGCAAGACTTGAAGCCAACCCCTTTGTGAATGGAAGCAGATATCAGCACTCAGTCTGCACAGGCCTCGATCGAGAAAAATACAGTACCTTGCATACCTGCGGGACCAAAATCTTGCCTTGTGAGGAAGATGGCGTGGTCGTGGTACTCGGCGTGGTCGGGGTCGCGGCGCTGCTGCGTGTTGGCCCATCGGCACACCTGCTCCAGGCTGCGGGATGGGTTGCCACGCTCGATCAGGCTGATAGACTGCCGAAACACAAGGACCAGGAAGAAGGTTTTACCACTCAGACTGTGAAGAGAAATTGCTCACCCTATCAATTCCCTCTGCACTGTTCTTGCTAAGGTGAAAGAAAAAGACTTCTCACCGTTACACCTTCACTTCAGGTGTGCATGTACTTTCATTTTGAGAATCATGAAACGAATGAAACCTTTAGATTGATTTCCCAGGGAACGTTTTCCTAAGGTACTCAGGTACTCATGATAAAAGCTGGGGCAACAGGAGTCCACAGACAGTAGGTGAGATGTTAGACATTAGTTTTACTGAAGATGTAGAGTGTGAAACTTCAGTTTTCGAAAATGTGTAGTTGCTTAATTAAATCTTACAATAACTGTTTAAAAAAATATTTCTAAAATAGTGAATTACAGTCATTGTACTGTTTGATTAGTCATCATCACATCTATTTTACTTGACTATTTACAACCATGACAGAATAATTAATGGTTTGTAATTCATAGGATTTTGAAACGCCCCCTGAGGTGCCCGAAGGATGTTATGATGCTGCCAATAGGCACTTAATGGAAATATGCATGTATATAAATTCTATTCCTGTTTCCCCTCTACTTAATGTGTCTCCAACAGGGCCAGATTTGCATTGTCAACCGGCCATGTGTGTGTGTGTGTGTGTGTGTGTGTGTGTTTTCTCAAATGGGTAACTGGAGCGTCATATTTGAATTATGACTGCAGACAGATTTCCAAATGCTATTTGTTATGCTATTTCTAGCAAAATTCTTCTGTTTTGTCTTCCCTGTTATAAAAATCCATCCAACTCAACAACAAAACTCAGTCGAGGATGAAATAGTATGGTGATTGACAACAGAGTGTGTGAGGCCAGCACAAAGCATACAGAAGAACTGGCAAAACACGTGTCTTTCGTCTCTGACTGTGTGTTGCTAACGGGACTGGTGACACGTTCAACATGTTCAAGCTCATCTAATTGGTGCTGCGTAAACAGCCTCTATCTGCTTTGGCAACCAGACAGGAGAAGCCAAATGCAAAATGTCCAGTCTCCAGGCAGTTTTGTAGATTAAAAGGCACTCAAAGATAGATGGACACGTGAGGGAGAAGCAAATGACTCACTGGTGTCTATATATATATATGTCATATAATGTATAGTATATCTGTACCTCATTACTACATATTCTGCAGCCTGCTCACAGCCTAAAGGTGAATAGAAAACAAATGCATCCATGCATACAGTACAATAAAAATGCAAATATTGTAGATGTTTTGACTTTGATGACCAGGAAACTAATACATAGACAGATTTGTTTGTTTTTCTTTAGTTTTGTACATTACAATAAGAAATTTAAAAATGTCCCTTTATAGTTCTTATGTAATATGGGTTATTAAAACAAGTAGCGACTACTTCATTACATTTCATTACAGTAATAAAAGCCAGATGGGACTATTTAAGTATGTTTGTGCTCTGCATTGTGTACATATTAATTTGTCTGTTACATAAACATAATGTCCAGTATGCAGTGCCGAGTGGTTGCTATCATTAATCACTGAAATCACATATTATGCACTTCTCAACTTCTCAAGTTTCTCAAGTTTACATGTGTTAAGATTTTTTTGCATAATCTTTGGTGTTATACATTACTGCTGCCGTTTTTTTTTTTACAGTGGCACCTGTCAGTCAAACAGCGAGTGCAGCGCTGAGTCGGCCTGAGGCATAATCTAATCACACGCTGCTAAGGGCCCCTAACCAGCCAGGGGGCCCCCAAGGGCGTTGAAAATGTGAACGCTCCCTTTTTATTTCTGGTGTCATAACATAACCACCCACAATTACACTCCCTAATACTGTCATAGCACTTAATAGCACCCATTAGCCTCTTAGCGCGCTAACATATTTTGGAAATATAACTGATCATTTTTTAGGAGGGAGCTATGACAAATTTGGGGATTCATGGACACTGTAATAAAATCAGTCAGTGCATTAACATGCACACAAAACCAGGTTACTCAGAGATATCAGGTCATGAAGTATGTGCAGTAACCTGGTTACTGCAAATCCACATATACATGCAGCAGGTCAGAAATAATATTTTTCCCCCACCCTCGACCTTAATTTGCAAGCAGTACTCACTTAGAATACAATTCTAGAGGATACTTTGTGTTAGTTTCAGTTTTAGTCCAACTTGAATTTATTGTGAATATGGGGATGCATGGCTACATGTAATGATCCTTTCTTTTCATCCAGCCGCTCTGCAAAGCGATACACATGCACATGCTCACATGTAAAAAGCTGATTAGAAACCCAGTTACATATATACATGGCCAAAAAATCGTCTTTCTCCAGGAGAGGTCTAGCTGTCCAACAGTAACAAAATCTGCCTTCCAGCACCTCTAAAGCTCACTAATTAACACGTCATATCACGTTTTTTTAATCCATACTAGTCTTTGGACAGAGCCAAGCTAGCTGCTTCCCCCTGTTTTCAGTCTTTATACTAAGCTAAGCTAACTGCCTGCTGGCTCCAGCTACATATACTACATACTGTACAGATGTGAGAGTGGTATCAATCTTCTCATCTAATTCTCGTTTTTAATGTGCCTTTTGCACAGATTGTTTATATCAGTATTGTACTGTTTATTGTATTATTATTCTTGAGTAATTTTAATTGTCATAAATTGTAATTAGTTGTTGCTGTCAACATTTTAACCTTTTATTTGGGTGGAGTGTTATCACATCCTATCCTATCCTATCAAATCTGTTTCACTAAAAGTGGATGGAGTGTCTGGCAGAATTAAGCTTCTATTATTTTTCTATTCATTCATGGTGGCAAGCTCATTCCTTTTTGTTTTCATTCCAAATAAAATGTAAAATATACTGTATCACTTCCTGAAGTAGCAGCAATGTAATCATGTACAGAGGTTTAAATCACTGAAAATTATTTCTGGTTTCAAACCCAGTTCTGCACCAAATGTCTTTGCCTTAAAAGATGTTTGAAAATATATTTCCACATATAGAAAATGACAACACAGTGACAGAGCTCACCTGTCGGTACCCGACCATTATCATGCGGACAAGGACAATGTTGATATTGGTTCCCAAAGATTCATCGTGGTAGATTTCATCAACCTGAAAGGAAACACACTGCAGTCAGAGTCTGTGGGAAGAAAAATACAGCACTTCAGCTCAAATCAAAAACCTAAAGTTAGTGTGGGCAGGATTTTCAACTGATGATTACAAATCAATAGTAGATTTCCTTCGGTTGATCTCTAGTTTCTGGAGTTTCCCAGGGATACAGTACTAAGTTATAAATGGGCGTTTATTCATAAGTAGGTGCTGAAAAGGACTGAAGATGCTCATTATGGCTGCTCCAACCATGCAATTCAGTGTCCTCAGCTGACATCAAAAGGTTGGGGAAAAAAAGTGAAGCTCAGAAATCTGTCGAGTGACATTATCGGATGTTTACCAAGCTGGCTAGTGTGTGATGCTTTATATCAAAGGTAATCAAAGGCACAAAGAACAAGAAAAAGTAAAGGATATAACATTGGTGGATACAGCTTTCCCTCCATTAAGCGAGAAGTTAATCGCTGTTTGTAGTTTGTTTGTGTTGCCGTGTTGTTGCAAGTCTTCATCAGTAACAAAGTATCAAGCCAATTAATTCACCTCTCTCTGGAAATCAATCTGCTTCATCTAAAATCTACTGAAGCAGCAGCAGGCCGCCTAACCATGGGGGAGTTTTTTTTCATCTTTTACAACAAGCCTGGAATCATGATGTTAATATGCTGTTAAGACATTGGCAACCACCCAATGAAACCAGTGTTGTTATGCAATGGCAAAAAAGTCTGACCCAGAAATGTGTCCACTGCTATTTGGCTTTATAATAATGCTGTGGTATGCAGATGCTTAACACAGGGCCAAGCTAGGATCACATTCAAATACCAAGTCCAATTTCCACTTGAGTGTGTTTTATTTTCATCAAATGGTCACTACATGTCGGCACTCCTCCGGGGCCCCATAAAGTCAATCAACTGCTTCACTTTGCGGTTGATAAATAAAGTTCAGAGGAAAATAAGGGGTGAATATTTCTTTTTCCATAAATCAGTAAGTCATTCAGTTGGGACATGTTGGTTATGGATTGTAATTAACAACGTGCCAAACAAACTGGACGACTCTCGGAGTCATTTAGCTTCACAAAGCACCCTCACATTTCTCAACGTGACTTCTGAACTTGTTACTGAGAGGAAACACATGTTTTACAACTGACATTTTAAGGCAAGTGGGTTGACACTGCGTGTGACTGATTCATAAATCTAACTTGATATGTTAGGTTACATGATTAGAAAACTTAACAACTCAAAAGCAATGTTTCTATCAAGAAACAATGTCTTGGTTACTCTGGTTAAAATCTCACAGTCAGCTCTGGTAAATGGTCCAATATTATCTCTTGTCTTGGGCAAACAAGCTGTTTTTGGTCCATGTGCCTAAACTTTAATCAGCACATTAATGGAATAGTTAGGCCTTTTGAGAAATTCGCTTACTTGCTCTAAATATGAAGCTACAGCCAGAAGATGGTTAGCTTAGCTTAGCACAAAGACTGGAAACAGGGGGAAACAAAAAGAAAATCCACCAACCAGCCCCTCTGAAGCTCACTAATTAACGTCATGTCTCATTTGCTTAAAATGTACAAAAAACAAAATGTAAAACAACAACAGGCCAGTGACTCCCCTTGAGCCAGGCTAGCTGTTTCCCCTGCTAACCCACGCTAACCACCTACTGGCTCTGACTTCATATTTAGCGTACAGACATGAGAGCGATATCGACCTTCTCATCTAACTTTTGTCCAAATCCTGGTTTCTATAAATTTAAAATATTGTAGCCCAACACGGACGTTGAGCAAATTACCCATGCCTCTATCTCCACAACTACGGCGATAGTTCAATAAGGAAGATCTTTTCTGTCACATTTGGCCTTTATTCCTTCTTACACTATCCCACACTGTCAAAGTCCCAACATTCACAATTCTGACACCACCATATCTGACCAATGATCTTTCTGCCTGCATTCCTTGAGGCAATCTGTCTTTGGATGCCGTTCTTTAGGCCTAAATATCATTGAAATTCTGTCATTCTGTCTTTCAGACCTAGCAATCCACCACCTCACAAATCGCCACCAACTCCACCAGGATGTTCCTTTGCTCCACATCCACCAGTGTCAGACTCCGGAGGATCTTTTTCTAACTCCTGCCTTTGTATGAGCCTACGCCTAATGTAGATGCTTCATATCGATTGGGTCTAATTGCCAAATCTCTGTTGTTACACTCAATAAATACTGTTATGCACTTCCAATTGATCTCTCTTTACTGAAGCAGCAAAGCTTCTGACCAACACAGACAACATCTTTCTCTCTACAGTCTGCATTACACTGCCTCTCAGTTAAAATACGTTTGAGGTGATTTTTATTTGTCTCCCTCCCTCCCTTACTTTTAACCCCAAATTCTGCACCAACAATATTCAGATCTGGAGAGAAAACATATGAACAAAAAAAAAAGGAGCATCACTCTTTCACTGTAGTAGCTACAACACAGCTACAACCTCCCCATCAGTGTAATATCAACAGTCAATGTCACATTTTAAAGTAACTTTTACAGTCTGGCATTTATCCAGTTTATGTTCTTTATAAAGCATTTCTTATACTATTTATTGAACTGTTTTGTATGTGTATTTGTGAAGCATTTGAAACCATGGCTTTGAAAGGTACTTTGGAAATATAGGCTACTTACTTACTCACATTAGAAGCAGCAAACAGCTACAAAAATAGATTTTTGATGTTTTACAATACGTAATAATGGTGAAATAATCAGACCAATCATGGTTTTGTTAGTATCACTTTCCTGTTGATCACCTCTCAGCCTGTCAATAACATGCACCATTGATCTACCAAAGGTCATTGAATAATTGGTGCCGCTGGGCACCCTGTGTGATTCACAAGAGCCCTGAGGTGAATACCGATGTTTTCATTAACACCACAGCAGAAGTGGTGCAACACCTGTGATGTTATTTCCGTCCATAAGCTTTCATCTCTGCAGCTGATGATGAAAGGATATGCAAAGTATTACTTTGGTTCACGAAAGTAAGAATCCTGACAAAGAGACAGCATATGTGCGTGAATATCTGCAGGATTACAAGGACAACCAGCCATCCAAATAGCCAAGATGATGTATCAACAAACAAATCAACTAATAATTAGAAAGCACTCAGGCACGCAGACCTCACCAAGGCTGTTTTCATTGTCAAAGCAGCAGCTCAAGATTCTTTTTCTTTTTTTAGACGTGAGAGCTAGAGATTAAGCATCTAAATTCAATTTTAGGATTGGGATTTTTCATATTTGTGACAGTGATGTCATCCAATACCAAAACCAGAGGCATCATGTGTCCTTTTTCAGACTCTTTCAGTATCTGTCCTTGTGCAGGCTCATAAAAGACAGAAATATCCAGAAAGTTCAGATATGGCAAACAGAATAACAGACTGCTACTCTTTGCTAAAACACCAGCAAGTGTGTGTCACTTAACATTCTCTGGGTAAAAATGATGACAGCGCAGAACAAAAGCTCTGTCACTGAGGATATCTTGGCTTAAGTCCAAATTTGCTCTGGGATGCAGGGTTACACCCAAGGCATTTAAGCAAATATTCCATTCACAGAATCTTATTCAGGTCAATAAATGCTGTAAAGAACACTCAAGTGACCCCAGGTTCTCCAAGATTTGTTACAAGCTCAAATTCCTAGACTGGCCCATACTGACCTATATACATGTGTGTTTATGTTGGACCAGAAACAGAGAAGCTGTAGAAAAATGAAGACTGCATCAAAAAAATAGCATCATAAAAGTTCCATGACAACTTTTGTAAACATTGAAGTTGCATATTTTTCCTGACAGGACTCAGGTCCATGCATTCAGCCTTTAAAAAGCTTTTTGGTGAGTCCTGCTGAGGGATGGGCCAACCCCACGTATACTGGGATAATTACAAAGCCAGGAGGAGGGGCTGGAATCTGACTGTTGTGGCTGAAAATGAGAGTAGCAGCTGTGGGCTACAGGCACTAGGTGTCCCTGGCTTGTGTACAGCATCACATCGACGTGGACAAAACCTGGTTCGTGCTCAAACAACACAGCCATTGTGCGGCAGGCACCTCAGCAGTCACCTTGGCTTCGCGCAGACAGGATGTTCAGTAATCAATCCCTCAGGGAGAGTTTCTCCAGGTGGTACTACGCATTCTGCAGCCACGGAGCAGGGATTCAGAGGGATTTGAGTGGGCAGAGCTCTTTCAGACACAGCAAGCCTGTGGCTTACGAGTGGAGCTAAAGACTTTAGACCCTCATTTGTTTAAACTGCGCCTTTCTTTGTGGAAGTTGCACGTTTCTCTCATCAAATTTAACTCAACATGAAGAGGAATACATGGATATTACTTTTAAGAACTTTACTCGATTTCTCTTTTTAGCTCAGCCAATTTCACCCCTAAGGACTTCCTCAAATTCACTCCTCCTGCCAGCAATCTGAAATACGCGTAAGTGCTTATCAGAGAGCACTAGACACAGAGGACTGACAATTACAGAGTGCGCTCTCGCAGCCACTTCCCAGCCTAATCAGCCGTGGTCATTAAAAATCAAACATTTCTCCCTGTCAAAGACATTTGGGGACAGAATGTGAATATTATATCCTAATTAAATAAACACATCATTCCATGTAAGCAGAGCTTGGCAGAGCGAGCGGACTTCTGGCGCTGGTTTCCATGACTGCCTCACACAGCTCTCACTCAACTTTCTAATTGGTCTAGTGCAGCTAATCAGACCACCATGCAGGGTCCAAATGGTAACTGTTACAGAGTGAAACCAGCACCCTGTGAAAATCTGACTTGGGGGGGATTTGGGCCCAGTAAGTAGATTATGGTGGTAGGAGCTGGTGGAACCCGTAATGAATGAGCCGAGTTTCTTTTTCCCCCCTCTCTCATCGGTAATCCATAAACAGCTAGAGAAAGTGGGGGTCTGGGGAGAAGTGTGGCAAGGTCTGATATCAGAGAGGACAAGGAGGAAAAAATAACTCCACAGGTAGATAAACTATCACCAAACTCAGCAGCATTTTCATGTTGACAAAGGATATTTCTAGAGCTGCAACGATTAGTCGATCGACAGAAAATTAATTGGCGACTATTTTGATTCATTGTTTAAGTTTTCAAGCAAAAACGCCAGAAATTCACTAGTTCAAGCTTCTAATTGTACATTTTTGCTGTTTTTCTTTGTCCTATATAATAGTGATCTAAATATCTGTGGTGGTCAGACAAAACAAGCAATTGCGAGACGTCTCCTTTAACTTCAGGAAACTGTGGTGGGTATTTTTCACTAGTTATTGACATTTAAAATGCAACAACAACATTTTATTGACCAAACGATGAATCAATAAATCGAGAGAATAACCAGCTTATGAATCAATAATGAAAATGGTTAGTTGCAGCCCTAGATATTTCACATTGGGGATTTGTATAAACAAGCAGCAGGTGGTGAGAATTTGATGAGCATTGTATTCAAACACCAGAATAGACTTACTATGTTCATGAGCGTGAGAACATAATTCTGCACATGCTCCTTGCCGTGGAAGCGCACCACCGAGTCGTCCACAGCCAGCAGCACCTCGATGTTGTAGTCGTCTTTCTTGGCGTGCCTCCTCTTGCGCTCAGACTCGGACAGTTTATGTTCGACGAGATCCAGAGCTGCTGGGAGTTTTGCAATCCCGAAGTCTGCCACTGCAAAATATGACCAGCGCATAAACAAGTCAATGTACGGACTGTGGGAATCTGATGCATGCATGCTATTTCTTCTCTTGTTTCAGTTTCTGAGAAGTGATATGTGTCTGTGTCAAACCCAACATAAACATATCTCAATGGAGGAATCCTTTGGGATTATTGACAGGCCTGTGGACTTTCTAAGCCTCTTGATCTCTTGTCAAAATACTCCCCTTAGACTCATAAATAGTTGGCCTACAGAGTCAGAAGTGTATTTCCTCTCTGCCCCACATTCAGCCTAACTATAATATGTGCAGTCAGAGCACGAATCCAGGCTGAGTCACACCAATTCCAAACAACATTCATCCATGTCACAAAACACTTCAGCTGTTTTTTGTATGTATGATATTCGCGCGCAGTATGTCGTCTATCTCTGGCCGTGTTTGTCAGAGTTGAAACACTCACTGAAAGACATGAATTGTGTGAATTTGGATTTTACAGATTCAGGCCTGATCTGTGACATGAAACTGATCTCTCGAGATGAGATGTAATGTCAGATGACGCAGTGATCTGCACGTTTGATACATGGAACCCCATAAACTGAAAATTGAATTGCTATCATGTGAGACAAACACCACAGAGGCAATAAATGGAAAGCACTCAGAGAGGGCACATCACTGCCAAGACTGCACAATACTAGAAAATGTCATTTTGAATCTGCATCTGGATCCGCACAAGAACACATAGTTAAAGACCATTATGAGATACATGCACCAATTATTTTTTGCAGCAGTTCATTAAAAATAGCGTGCCTCATCTTTTCACCACATTTCATATCAAATCAGTTACAATTTTCTGATGTTCTGCTATCTAACCGAGCAAACAAATCAAACAAACCAATACATAATCTCCTTGATGGAAGTAATAACACTCCTAAATGTAATTACAGGACACAGAGAACATGTCTGGCAGAAATGGCCTTGTTCAAACATTCATGGCATGTTGCTCGAAGCTATGAATTATTGCAATCGTTTGTAAGAGACATAATTTCACATGTGAGACGGCAGTGATTCAAGCCTGCCAGATACAAATGGAGACACGACACATTATCTTATGCATACTAGAAAATCCATTGGACAAGGTATTTTCAGAAGTGCAATGCAGGAAAAATGGAAATGAAGGATAAATGCTGTGTTCAACTGGCTCCAGGCAAATCTCCAGAGAAGCAATTTATTCTAGATAAATAGAAATAACAGATAAACAGATAAATGCATAACAGATGACAATTTAATTGCACCAGTTGCGGTAGAGAAAATGAAGATAAATGTGTACAACAATTGCAAAAACTGGACTATGTTTAATCAGCAGTAAACAAAATAAGTGTTTGCAAAGCTCACTGTAATTAATACCTCATATTCTTACATAATACAGATAAAAGCACGGAAAAGGCATTAAATGAGAGTGACAGAGCGTGAAATATAATTTCCGTTCAAGTAAACTTTAGTCTGCAGTGGTGAGATTATTCTAGGGTCTGTTTGCAGCATCACCTGTTTTAAGCCTTAATTGGGACGTTGGCTCTCCCACAGGGTCGTGACAGTTCTGTGAAGGACAAAGATCTGGCAAGAAACCCAGAAGTAACACTCTAAGGTGTAAGATTAGTTTGAACAAGACCACAAATGCAGGACACTAATGCTTTCCTCTGTGAATAACATCTTGCTAGAGCGAGTTGATGAATGAAGGTATATTGCGTAGGTAAAGAAAAAGTAACGGAAAAGGTAAGAAATGGCATCAGACAGCTGATAAAAATGAACGCAGTGCATTTCACATGGGCGTTAAAAAAACAAAAAGAGGGTTGGAAAATGTGAATGAGTGACTTGATAAAAATGGTTCCTGAGGATGTATGAGCTAGAAGCCTGTGTTGTAAACTGAAAAGACCCATACATCAGTTTTACAGCTACAGACACTTGGAAATGGAATGAATTAGTGAGTATAGTGAGAGTCTTCCACCAGATGTTCAAGTTATTGTTGTAGCAAAGAAGGAATAGAAAATGAATCCATGATGGAGTTGAGTCATTTGACTGTGAAGGAAAGATCACCCCCTTCTTCTCACCGGCTCCCCCACCCTCCCCTGTCCCCAGTACAACCACTGGAGTCCAGCATTCCTTACTTTACCAGCTGATTTAGGGAGCACTGCCTCTGCTGTTAAGCCTAACACACATAGAGTAGTAGGAGTTTAAAAGCTAGAGTTTAGGGACCATACCAAAAGCTGCAGAGTGAAGTGACCCTACTGATGTGTTTGCAAGTTTTAGCTCCTTAACGGCAAAATATGTATACTGATATTTTTGATGAAAGTACAGTTTTAGATTGATTTTTGAACGTATTTTTCACATTGGCTTCCATTCATTTCAGTCAGTATGTAAATCAATCAGCAGGTTCTTAAAACCTGCGTAAGCCATCTAAGTGAATATCAAGTATGTATCGTCGTGTTGAAATAAGGGCTACTAACAAATTAGGGTGAGACTGAACCAAAACAGTAAAGTTGCAGGCTGTAAAACCAAAACAAGGAGCTGAAAGGTGCCATAATGCTCCACAGATTTCAGGGGAACTGCAGTCGAGTGTTAATTCTCTGTGGGTTCGTCATACGAGCAACCCCTTTCACATTAAATATAGTCATTTGATCTGATGTTAATATAAAAAATATGAGTTAGTGCAGCTTTAAATAAATGGAAAAAAAGGTTTGTAGAAAAACTTCATATTCCACAATGTTAAGTATCAAAAAACAGTTTGAGTGTTTGTGTCCAGTACCAGAATTCATGTATTGGGGGAAAAAAGCTGGTTGTACTTCATGACTGTAATGTAACTTTGATTAAAAAAAATTATTAGAGAATTGATGTTCACTGTGGTGGTTTTAGGAGTCTGCTAATAGATCTTCATATCATACGGAAATTAATGGAAACCAATGGCTAAAATAGCAGGAAAAATACATTCAAATTTGTACACCTAAATGGTTAGCTGTGATGTTAAAAGTATATGAGTTATAATAAATGGGCTAAAACATGCAAAACCACTGGTGCTTTGAATGCAGTTGAACCACTGCCTGTGTTATACACAAAACACACACGGTGCTTTTTGTTTCCACTGACGTCACGCTGCTTCTCTTCGCCTACCTTCGTTGTGGAGGTCCTCCCTCCGCTGGCCCGTCTCCCGTTTGATGGCTGACCTGCGGTAGACCACATGGACTCGCCCCTTCACTTCCACGTCTTGCTGGCCCTTCTCGAGCGGCTCAATGAAAAACTCCCCATTATCAGTCCGGATCAGACCTGCCTGGAAAAAGACGGCTTCAAATTAGTGCACCCTTCCTCCTTCAAAGGACAGTAATTCCACTGGAGCCAGTAATTATAGTGTGCCTGATCAATGGGAAGATTTAGAGAAGGGCTGGATATGTGGAATGACACAGGTAGACACAACTTGGGGCCTTTCAAGCCTTTCACTAAGACTTATTGAGTGCCATCAGGATTTCCCTTTCAACTACTCACAGAGAGCTGCTGTAATTTTGCTGCTTTCATTCGTAGGTAAGTACGCAGCCAGGGTAGTATTATTAGGTGCACAAGTGGGCGCGTTGACTCTTCTGTCGCCCCCTTTGTTCAAAACTCAACATTTCTTTAGGAACAACTGTCATGTCAGTCTCTTCTGAGGTGGATTGCCCCCTGACTGATTGTTGAATGTCAGTGAAAAATGGAAAAGAAGACCTAGCTCTTTCATTCAGAGGGTCAGGGATCATAAGCTGACATCCACTGTTGATGTGCATAACTACAATAATTCAGCTATAACTGCACTGGAAATATTGTGAAATTGTGCAACAAACACTGCAATTAAATGGGGTTTTTTCCCCCATTTCGATGACATAATAGCATGTGGCTGGACACTTTAAATTTCTAGGTGGACAACATTAAACCAAAGAGATGTCGCTGTATTGCATGATTTTTTTTCTTCTTTATGATTTCCATAAAGCAAACATCCTCTGTTTCAGGCCTCTTTGTTGTATACCTAATGTGACTGAAGGTAAATATTTAGACGGACTGTATAGGGAAGCCAACATCAGCAGCTCTAGTTCCCTCTTACACGGCAGCAATCATGATATAAGCATTATGAACATTACAGTTTCCACTGTGAAAGGTGTTACAGATTGAAGTTATCATCATTAAAACTCTTTTTACATTTACAACATCAATCTGCATTGATTCAGTACAGACATAACTTTCTATTTTTTTTCTTAATATAAGAGCTTTGTGTGTAAAATGTGTTGTTTGCAGTGCTTCTTTAGTGATTCTTAGAGCCGGATGGATGCTATTATTACACAAGCAATCAAGGTATTAAGTTAAGTGGAGTTTCTCTGAATGCTGGACGAATATAACTATGTCATGTCAATTTCTAAATGACCTCACACACATTTTTGGCATTTATTCACTGCTATTTCTTTCTGGATATCTGCAGACACATTTGCCAATAACGAAATGTCTGTGATACATATTTGTGGCCTAGGTATTGGTCAATAACCTCAACACAACATCAGCTAGTTTGCTAGTAAAGCAACTGGGTGATGTTGCACTATGAAGCAAAAAGTGGTCATAAATCAATGTTTTTATAATAAAAATGTATTAGAAGACAAGCAATGGGACAATGTGAAAGGGGTTGCTTGTAGTGACGAACCTACAGAGAATTATCACCTGAATCTGAAGCTCCCCTCGGCTTTATGGAGCTTTATAGTGAGTTTCAGCTCATTGTTTAGCTGTCCGGCTGCAACTTTACTGTTTTAGTTAATTCTCAAAGGTTTCATAGCATCGTTTTTGGCCATAGCAGGCAGCTGTTTTCTGTGAAAAAGCTCTAAAAACTCTCTGTACACTACCTGCTCAGCACCAAACAGCAGGCAGACACAGTTAGCGACTTTAACTGGTGAACATAGTGGAGCATTTAGAGAGCCAGATGTTCCCACTCCACTCCATCCATTATGCATCACCATTTATTCTTTCTTGGGTGATGGGAGGATAAAGACTTTCCCAGTTCGCTTTGCGCGAGAGGCGAGGTACGCCTTGGACAGGTCACCAGTCTGTCACAGGGCTGACACTTTCACATTCACACCTACAAGCAATTTAGAGTCATCACTTAACCTAACCTTCATGTCTCTGGACTGTGGGAGGATAGTCCAAAGACATTCAGGAGGAAACCCACGCAGACACGAAGCAAGGCCCTGTGTTTTTAACATGCTTCTTCTATTTCGGATATTTTTGTTAAAAATGCAGTTATGGGGCATATTGGTGGACAAGTGGTGTGACACCGCAACATAATTTGTTCAAATCCATCCAGGGAACATTGTATCCTCATGTTTCCTGTCACACTCTACCATGAGCTGTGTCCAGTGAAGGCAAAAACCCCCTAAAAAACACACATTTCCAGTCATCAAGGGTCGATCCAGAGGTGCTCATTAAGTGACTTGTAAGTAACAACTTGTAATTGTTATTGTAATAACCCAATGTGACCTAACTGAAGCGAAAGCAATGTTGCATCCTTTACCAGTGAACCAAACAAGTCTGAAGTTGACGCATTTCTTGCCATCTTGTTTCTATTAATTCTTAATAAGCACAAACTGTGCTTTCTGAACACAGCACACTGCAAATGACATTGACATTTCACATATTCCTACTCCTTACAAAGAAAAAAAGAAATCTCACCAGCCTATCATTATACTCATGAAGAAGGCACACCAACAAGATTTTGGCAAGAATGTGTGTATTTACAGCTGCAAAAAGAAATCTAAATGCAGTGCAGCAAAGAGAACATTGTGCCTGAAAAAAACAACCTCATCTCAAAATCGTCGGCATGCTGCTGCTCGGGACTAACAACACAAACGCTGTGAACTGAATGGTGGACATGTGACAATAAGGGCAAAGAGTGAAAGAATCTGTCCAGCCCCTAACCAGGAAATGCCAAGTAAGACATGCTCGAATACTTCCTCTGTGGTCTCTTATTTCAGCAGTGGGTGGAAAGTGAAGCTGGGTCTGTGAGGGGAGAGAGCAGCAGCATCTGGAAGGGCCTACAGAGGAACCAAATGTAAACATATGTACACTGCAAGGTTTGCTATCAGAAATTAGGAGGGGACACAAACTTATTGGATTTCGAATGAAGTCCTGCATTAATTTCTGTATTATTAATGGCTCCACACCACTAAAATGTACATTTAGATTAATTAATAAAGACCTGAAAAGGAAAAGGTATTTGTATCTTAAACCTAAGATCAATTATTGTGTCAATTATTGTGCCTTAGCTCTGATTTGGAGCTGAAACAGTTAATTGGTTAATCGGTTAACAAAAAAAATGTATCATTAATCGTCATTTATCTAGGAAGATTTCCAAATATTTTCAAGCTCCAGCGTCTCAAATTTGAGGATCCGTTGCTTTTCTCGGTTTCATATCACTATACGTTATATATCTTTGGACTGTTGATCTGACAAAATAAGCATTTTGATGACGTCATCTTGGGATCCAGGAATTTAAAGGGTCAGGTTTTTCTTTTTTTTACTATTTTCTGGTATTTCATAAGCTAAACTATTCACTGATTCATTTAAAATAGCTTCTTTTTAGGAGAATATTATAACTACGTAGTTATTTTCAGCCCTGAGTAGTGACTGCAGAGCTTCCTTTCATGCATACAGCGCTAACAAGCTCCACCAATCAAATAGTTGGGGCAGCAAGCTCCAAACAATTGTTTGTAGCCTGAGCAGCAAAAAGTCCTCAGGACAGTATTTTTGGCCATGCTACCGGCGTGCCTCTATGGATGGTAATGTCGGTCAATCAGTCGGTTCACCACTGAAATATCTCAACAACTATTGGATGGATTGTGATGGAATTTGGTTCAGACATTTATGTCCCTCTCAAGATGGTATTAACTTTGGTGATTCTCATTCCTATCAGCCTCAGCTGAACTTAGTGTATAGTTCTAATTAGTAAATGTTAGCATGCTAACATGCTAAAATAAGATGGGGAACATGTTAAGCATTATATCTGCTTCACATCAGCATGTTACCATTGTCACTGTGAGCAAGTTAGCATGCTGATGTTAGCATGTAGCTCAAGCACCTTGCAGAGCCACTAGCATGGCTGTAGACTCTTGTTATTAACTGAGAGCTTCTGCATTTGGATATTGACAGCTGGTCAGTAGGAGGACTGTGTTTATAGATATTTTAGCAGGTCACGTAAACAACAACTGTAAAATTGGTGGAATAAAACTGTTATTTTGAACAGTGAGAGGGGACATGTTACCTCATCCCCCAGAGGGAATTACACCTTTAAGTCTGGCTTGAATCTCAGTCATAAATAACAAAATCTCACTTTTGTTTTGGGATCGTCTCATCACACTGAACTAGGTGTATTCTTCACAGCCAACACAACTGGTGAGAAATGACTGGTGATTTTTGTAATTCAGTCTTACTAATTAGCAAGTACAAATAACACATCATCATCACCAAACAAATCAAATTGTGAGGCCCTTTTTTTTTTGTTTGGGTTTTTGTTTTTGCATTTGGTACATATATAGTTTTTCAGATTTCACACTGTGATGCTTAAAAACAGAGAGATTAGCTTTAGGACAAGAGAAGTCAAGTGATGTGGTGGTTATCAGGTTGCTCCATGTGTGTCACAGACCTGGGATCATTATGAGAACTGCAGTGCTCAGTGGAGGATACAGTTTATATCAGCGTGAGGTTCAGCCAGCTTCTCCTGCCTCTGCACTGAAAAACGCTCTGAAGCAGAGGCATCCAGCTGTGTCACTGACACCACGCAAAAAAAGAGGGAAATATAACTTACACTTACACTATATGACAAACACTATCTAAAAATGGAACAAGTGCCATAGGCCACAGATGCTTGGGCTGCAACATGCAAGAAAATCAAAGTCCAGCCGTCACTCCAGAGGCTTAACCTGTAATTTGTGGCAGATTGATTAGAAACATGTAATTTCAGTTCCAGGCATGCCCTTTGTTGATTCACAAAGGAGAGACAGAGAGGGAGAGGGTAAAAAGGTAATCCACTGTCAAGAACTGAGATCAAGCAACCTAATTTTCGCGAGGTCACGCGGTTCACTGTATGATTTTTAGTCACAAAATCCACAGCAAATCTGACCTATATCTGAGAGGACGAAATGACACTTCTGACGCGATATTCGTAAGATACTGGCAGCATCGGACGTGTTGCTAATGCTGGACAAAAGCTTTTGTGGTAAAACCAGGCAGATCAATAAGCCATGGAGTAGGTCATGTCTGAGTGGTGCTGGACTCAGCAGAGTTGCGGGTTTGAAATAATTGTATGAGACAGCTTGTGGGAACAGGGGATTACCACTTAATTCCTTTTTATCAGCTTTCACATCTCACTGTGCAGGGCCACAAAGGGCAACCATAGCTGGTGATCAAGATGAAGATTATAAAGAGAAAATTGGTCTTATAATCACTGGCATTCATCTGCATGGGGATGATTCAAAGAGCAGAAAAATTATAACAATTTATCCATTAAGTAGAGCCCTTAATTGGAGTAGAAGATTATGAGTCTGCTATTAGCGGCTAATTGGTGTTTGTACAAAAGCTCTCCTGTTAAAAGGATAATAGTGCTATTAATATCATCATTAGTGGAAGAAGTAGTTTTAGTAGTGGTAGTAGTAGTAGTAATAGTAGTAGTGGTAGAAGGAATATTAATAGTGGTAGTAGTAGCAGTAGTACTAGTAGTAGAAGACGTAGTTGTAGTAGAAGTAGAAATAATAATAGTGGTAGCAGTAGCAGTAGTACTAGTAGTAGAAGACGTAGTTGTAGTAGTAGTAGAAATATTAATAGTGGTAGTAGTAGCAGTAGTACTAGTAGTAGAAGCAGCAGTAGAAGAAGAAGAAGTAGCCTAGCTGTAATAGTAGTAGTTGCAGTAGTAATAGCTGGACTAGCAGAAGAAGAGATAGTGGTAGTAGTAGTAGAAATAGTAGTAGTAGAAGAAGTAGTTTTAGTAGTGGTAGTAGCAGTACAAGTAGTACGTAGTAATTAACTGTTAATTAATTTGTTATGTATTGATGTGATTGTCATTGTTGTGACATTCACTGGTATCTGTGTGTGTGTGTGTGTGTGTGTGTGTGTGTGTGTGTGTGTGTGTGTGTGTGCGTGTGCTTCCAGGTATGTGTGTCCTGTATCAGTGTGTGTTAGAATAAGCACATGTTTAGACAGACATGCTGTAGCTGCTGCAAATAAAGATTAGACTGAGAGGAAATAAATCACATCATTGGCTGATGGAGCTCTTAATTTAGTGACTTTACGTCCGTGCCAGCAGAGTACTGGAACACCAGGCGATACTGGAATACTGGACTGGGACCAGCCCTGTACAGTATTCCTGCAAACATTCATGAATAGAACAATTTATGCTAGCATTTTCCATCTCCGATGGATGGAAAACTGCCCCCACCCCCACCCACCCCACACACACACACACACCCCACCACCCCAAAAAAAGCAGACCGACTGCTGACTGTTGCTAGGTGGCTCTCTCTCTTTTTAACTGATGGACACAGGAATAGCGCTCTTCCGACTGCAGTTATCCGGCACTCGTGTTTCCATCACACATGTAACTCAATCAGCCCATCATCTGTGCTAATTCCCAACACATGAGCAGCACCGGTGTAATCATAGCCATCACTCATCGCTCCACAACAATAGTTCATGCTCGTCTGGAGCGCACAGCTGTTGCCATCTAGCAAGAGTTACAGTCAGAGAGGAAGATATCGCTGACATGTTGGTCAGTCAAACATAAATTATATTCAAATGAAACTGAAAGTGCAGGTCTGTTTCAGAACACCAAGTCATTTTGCATTCACTTTCTTTGCAGCCTCAGCTGACAGTCTGGTAGTGCTGTGAGGCCAAATATAACCAAAAGATATCAGATTAATTTGCAGCTCTACTGTGTGCATGTCTTATCTGTCAAGAGCTTGGAATGCCATAAATCATGCGCCTCCGGGCCCATGGCAGGAGACCGAGTTAACGTAATCTGTTACTGGTGATGTCATGCCTCGCTATTAGGGAGTCATCTCTGTGGGAGCGGCCTCACTGCAGAGGACACACTGATAGCAAAGCTTATCGTGGAAATTCAGTCGTATTGGAGTGCATGAAATAATTGAGTTGTGATGACTGCTGGTGTGTTCTTCAAGTCTGAGCACTTTGTTCCCATGCTCCAAACAAAAAATATCTATGCAACTGTGATATACATCTGCTCCACTGTTCTCTATAAGGGAACCCATTAAACATACATGCATACAAATGGAGTGCAGTAAAGACATACAGTACAGTGCATCTCAAAGAGATTTGGCCCGCATGCTGTGACCTCACCACATGATTTACGTTGTTATTCCTTTTAAACTCGGTCCTTTCATCAGACATAATCTCCTCTGTGTCCTTCCACATCAAGCAGACACTTTAGACTAAATAATTTGCCTGCGAGCTGTCTGTGCTTCTTCAAATGCTCCCTGAACAACCCTGCATGCACAGACAGGTGTATGTTTATGTTGGCTTTGATGCAAGAGACACATGGACAATATTCCTTAGAATCTGACGGCAGCCTTTAAAGGCTGACTTCGCCGAAATCACAAAAATACGTGCATTGAATGGTATCTATCTACAGATAGTTTTGTTTTCCCTTGCCTAGTCAAGACTTCTGCTGCAACCACAGTACAATACAGGTGAATGCAATGTTGTTTGAGATGATCAAAGCTTTGAATTTTGACATTTGAAAAATAACAGACTGTCTTTTCAAGCACAATGTCCCAGAAAGTGCATTATACACAGACCTCGATGTTAGAAATTTTACCCGGAAACCATTTTCTACTAAAGTAATGAAAACTGTCCACAAAAAATATGTTTTCTTGTGATTTGGTTGAACAGAGCTTTTAAAGCAATGAATATCTCTGCATGTCAGACTTTAAGTTTCTAACATAAAAGACACAACACGCTGAGCACCATAAGAGGAAGCAAGTGGCAAATTGTGACTGATCTACTGTCTCATTCCATCGATATTGTCTTTGCTGCCTTTCTTTCACTACAAATTGCATCATTGAACAAACCCAGCATGATTACTTTCAGTATCTCACTGAGCAGAGGGAGACATGGCCGAAGATTGATGGATTTCATTCAAAACAAAGGCTTGTAGAGTAGCAAAGGGGGGCTGGGCTGCAGGTTCCAGAGGTGTTTTACACTAAACTGTAAATTTGCTTTAATGAAAACCTTAATATTCCACAATGTAGCAACATGGGAGTCTCCTGAATAATTTAACAGTACTACAGGGTTGTGTGCTGTAAATACTACATTACTACAATACCACAGCTGTGCTCATGTCACATCAGAATTACCATCGTTACCAGTTTCCAACTTTTAAATAGCATTCACATCAACATTCAAGTCGTGTTTACAACTAGGAAACTATGAAAACTCCAATACTGCATGTCCAACATGACGCAAAGTAATAAGTGAGTGCGTGAAAACCAATCACGGATGCTTCATTTCAGCCAAAGTCCATTATTGAAGGTGAATATTGTCAGAGCACAGTATTTTTAACCCGCACACAACCCATTCTGCAATCATACAACCATCTTGAGTTCTCTGATGACATAAACGTTCACAAGTCATAAACATGCAGAATCTTTCCCATATCTACCATCCATCCCACATGATGTGAACGCGGCATAAAGACCCAAAGTGTCCTCCTCTTTCATTGGTGTTTCTAAAAAGCTGGAATATGACATTGGGGTTTCTGTACATATTCTATGCTAAACTGTTCTAGTTAATAAGGTTTAAAGATGTCGTCATTTTGATAAAGATAAAACAACATTTACTGAGTTAGTTTTCAACAACAACACATCATGCTGTGTTCACATCATACCGGATGGATTGTAGAGATGGAAAACATTGAGAGCTGCTCCTGTCTTTGGATTACTCAAGATTGCAGTTGGTCGTGTGAGGGTTCAAATACTGTTCACTGACAATATAGCACTGTATTGGTTAAATTTAGGTTTCATTACCTTGAACAACAGATGTAAGGCATCCATATGTTTTGTTTTTCAGGCACTTCCATTTTATTTTAGAACTTTCAGAAAAATCTGAATTTCCTGGTTGTAATTACAACTTGGATGTTGACATGAACGCTATTTACAGGTCGGAGACTAGTAATTACGGTAACTCTGACATGACGTGAATGCGCATTTAATTACAAAAGTAAAAGCCTCATGGGAGCTGTAGTTGTTGAATTCTTACAAAATAACAGGTATTTTATGTTTGTTAAAATGACATTGTGCTAAAATATTACTGTCCAGTACAGAAGCTTAGAATCACAGCATCACATCTAAGCTCTTCACAACAAATGATTAAAGATGTCATCTATGAGGATTTAGAGTGAGCACTGAAAGCTACAAAAGCTAGCAGAACAGAAGCTAACAGAGCAGAAGCTAGCAGAGCAGAAACTAGCCGAACAAAAGCTAACAGATGCCTGGTGCTGGACGTCTGCTTTCTGTAGGACTGTAGGATAATAACTCCTTGGCTTTGCTTCTCTACAGCTCATAACTTCTAAACCATTTGCTTTCTGTGATCAAGACTGCCATCTTTGGTGTGTTTAAATTTCTAACAGACAATGTATAAAAACCTTTCATATGGTATTTGTAGGTGAATACAGCATTGTGCTGCATAGGGCCACTGCGTCACTTTTAGCCTTGAGTCACTGAGGGGGCAAACACAGTCGCCTTTCAGGAAATTACTTTGTGATTAGAGAACACAGCATGGCATTGTCCACACGCCACTCACTGTTATTATATTAAGAAAGAAGAAATAACTCTGAGAATGAGAAAATGCAGTGATGATGACAAGAGACATCCATTGTTTTTTTGTTATGTGCTGATGCCACATAAAAAGCTCAGCTGTCCTAACAAATACTTCAAGAAGCTGCAGAGTGATGATATTGTGGGTTTGTGAAAATTCTAGCAAAAAAGTGTTAATTGCTGCCAACTATAGACTTGAATCAAACACTTCACATGAAGTGTCAGAATGAGTGATAATTTAGAAAAGGACTCGTAACTGTGTGTGTGTGTGTTTCTGTCTCATTTGGAGGGTTTCAAGAGCTCCTGTATCAGAAGGTTATCTTCACTTCTATTCCACATGTTATTTCTGTCGTAACAATTCAGAGAGCTGACTCAGAAAAGCTAACGAGTAGCCTCGCTTTGGTCAACTTGCCAATTCAAATGACACGTGCGCGTTTGAAAGTTCACTCTAATTTGCTCGACTGCAAACATCCATTAGTGGCTCAGCTCAACTCCCATCGCTCTGACACCGAATGACTGCGTTAGAGCAGAAGGATGAATACACTGGTGGTTATAGAGGAGACACACAATGCTCTGGAAGAAGAATGGGTCTGCTGGGATTGTGGCCTTTCATTTTGAATTGATTTGACCTTAATAGACCTCAAATACTATCAGTGACACCAAGCAAGTAACTAAGGATGCTTAAAACAGCTGTTTGAAGTGATATTCCACCCAAAATGTGTCTCTTTAGAATCAAACACTCAACTCCTGTAGGCTTGAAAGATGGTTGTAGTTGCTTCTACCCTTTATGTCAGCTTGGATTCTTAAACCACTCCTGCAGCATAATCCACATCTCTAATGTCCATATATCCATATGCTCATATGTTCCAAACACTCATATTTTGGCTAAATAAAGTGCTTTTAGGGTTTCTATTTTGGATCTGATTCCAGGTTGGCAAAATACTTGGATTCTCTCTCTCTCACTCTTTTTTATTAGCAAAGAGCAATGTACAAAACATTCAGGTAGCAGGTTCCCGATTTTCAACCACGGCTGATTGTCGCTTTCACTGGTTGAAATGACCAACGTCGCTGGCGGCAGTTTACAGTACATCCATTGTAGCTAATCAACGTTCATTCTGTAGTCAATATTTTAATATCAACAATGGATGAAATTGCTACGTATAGGCTAATGTGAAAGAGGTCGCTCGTGGTGATGGACCCACAGAGAATTATCGCCCGACTCTGCAGTTCCCGTCAGCTTTACAGAGCGCTTTAGCATCTTTCAGCTCATTGTTTTGGTTTCACGGCCCTCTCTCCCACTGCTCTCATGAGTTCCATTTTCTGTTTTCACGCAAAAAGCTCTGATAAACCAACTCCCGCCCAGCACCAAACATCACTAACTTTAGCAACTAGCTGGTGAACACAGCGGAGTATTTAGCAGCTAAAGAGCCAGATATTTTTCTCGAGGGTTGGTGGAGACAAAGAACAGAGCTAAAAAGAAAGTGAATGTTGGACTTTCATTTGCCAGGTGGCCAGAAACACAACTCCTAATGACGGTTAATACTGCTCAGCACGTTCACCATATCAAGTGATGTCGACGTTGTGTTGACAGCTTGTTGTGCTTCCCCCAAGTGGGCAAAAACTCCATTAATGCAGGTTTAAGTAACAAAATGAAAAAGCAATGCATAAGCTGATGTCTGTATGCAGCCTAAGATCGTTGGTTAGAGAAAGAAAATATGAAAGGATTCATATTCAATATCCCAACCCTACCGCTCCTGTCTCTATTCTCATGCACAACCTTTCAAGGTGTGCGAGTTGTTTGAGGCTTGTCCTGTCATCGGTCAGACCCGCTCGATTCTAGCCCAATCGTTGGCTGCCTGACAAACTCAGGCAGTATCTGGACAAACTACCGCAATACTCCTGCTAGTGTATAGAGGGATATTTTGGCAAAAATATGAGTTTTTGGAAGATATTGAGCATACAGACAGACACCATAGAAATTGTGCTGCAGGAGCTGTTTGAGAAGTGAAGCTTTCAAACTTTTGTAATACAGTGAAAACTGGTCAAATTAAGAGTCCATGGTAACTGACATGACAGCAAGCTCTCAGCAAAGGACCAACTACAAACTTACCTCTCAAGCCTACACAGGGCTGAATATTTGATGCCTAAAGGTTACACTAGATTTAAGACGGAATATTGCTTTAATGTATTTCCTATGTAAGGACATGATGCGCGTGCAAGCTAGTGCAAGATATGTTAAGTGGCCATTGTGAAGGACTTTCTGAAAATGAACAAATGCATGCCAACCCACAACACTCAACATTCCTCTCTGATGGTGTGCCAAAGAAGGATAGGCATATTTTCTTCCAGCTACATCTCTCTCCATCTGACTAATATTTAAAGTGTGCAATGGTGACTTACCAGTCCGTCACAATTGCTGATAGCCACAGAGGCCTCCGGCATGTCGCTCACATCTCCAGTGAAAACACAGTCCCCGTAGATACGTTCCTTGGCCTTTTCCACAAAGTCTTCCTGCCATTCCACAAAGGCCCCCAGGGCCACCAGCCTCCTGTTGGCCCTCAGACGGAGGTGCAGTTCTTTCCCAAACACAGTGACATTGAAAAACAAGTGCTGAGCTGAGGCGGAGGTGACTGAGGGCATCTCGGGGGCACTGCGGGCCACCCTTCTTCTGCTGCCAAAGGCTGAGGAGGCATCACCAGCAGCAGCAGCACCACCACCACCTTTACTTCCACTTCCAGCAGAGACCACGTGAGAAATGTACCGGCCATGGGAGTCTGTGCTGAATGGCACGATAAGACCATATTCACTTAACTTTCCGGAGAGTTTTTCTGATGAGACAGATAGTGTCAAGTGAGAATCACATTCACAGAGCTATGGCAAGTTCATATGGAAAAATACTATAAAGCAAAGTAAGATGAATGATTAAAAAGACATAGAGGACAGAACTAAGCTTTAGTTCATACATATTATTATATAAATGATATAAAGGTAGCTCAGAATGAATGTTCTCTTTATGAAACAGAGGTAATATAAGTAAAAATCATGTAGACATAAAGGTAAATCCAGCAGTTCAACACACTGTATTGACTTCATCCAGAAAAGTAAGGTTGTCAGGGTTATTATGTAGATCTATCAATAAAAATAGGTCTTCGTTTTTTTTATCATTATTCCCTCACATTTAGATTTTAGAGTGCATTTCTCTACACAGCACACAAGCACAGCCAAAAAAAGAGACAATAAATGAATAACTCACCATGTGTTTCTGCAGCGAAAATATGATCCAAAAATACTTGACTGAGTGAAAAGCACATGAATAAATACATACAATCCATAGCGAGGGCTATGAGAGCTGCCACTTGAGCGCTGAGTTTTCCTTTCTGTTGTAAACTTTAAACAGAGTCCTTCCTCCTGGAAAAAAAAGCACAAAAGCAAAAGCAGGAGAAAAGTCCTCAGAGCAGAGCTCCAGCGAAGCAGCCGGGCATTTCTGAGCGTTTCCCTCTAGACGCAAAACTGACGGATATTCACAAGTTGTTTCCAATCTTTTGGCCTGTGCTGAACTGCATAGACCAAGACTGCCCCATCCATTTAGGGAGCTAAGGGGGGATATCTGGGGTGCTGATGACGACAACTCCCCGGTAGAAACCGGGACGGTTTGAAGAGGTAGCCCAATTTTTTTTTCTTCTTCTTCGTCCTTTCCTTCCCCAGATAACTTTTTAAAAAGACAGGAGAGCAAGTTAACGCACGCCTACCCTGAGAAAAAAAAGTCGGGAGAGTTCAGATAAAGTGTGCAGAGACAAAGTGTCCCGGTGGTGAAACATCTGCCGTCCAGTCGTGCACCATTACGCACCAATGGTTCGGCTGCGGGACTCTCAACTGCTCAACTTGAAGCCACTACCAGCCAACAGTGGGAGCGCCTTCTCTCCACTAGACAACCACATATTTAGCCAAGCGATTTTTTTTTCAACTCAAACAAGAAACTGGAGACGTTATATCATCATATCCTGCAGAATTGTCCACCTCCACAGCTAATATTCAGTCTTAAAGTCTATTTTTCTTCCTTAAAACTCTTCCAGATGCAAGGTAATAACTCATATATGTTTACATTAGTCCACAAACACATGTCAGTGATAACATGGCAATAAATCAGGGAGGGCAGAGGTTAAAGATTTCCATTGCAAATGCCTGAAGAAAATTGGGACTTTGACTTGTTTGGAGAGAAATCAACTTTAGCTTAATTATTATCAAGAATTTTGTAATTTGATTTACAGGCAGGCATTAGACACATATTGTAGATCACAGAAATGCACCCATATGACAACAAATAACAACAATCCACGGTCAAAAACACTGAAGAAATATAAAATACAAAAATATAGTAATATTAAGAACATAAAATATGTTTAAAATATAGAAAAAGAAACAGAAGATCAACCCAAAGAGACACTTACCATCCTGGATGAAGTTCGTGGATATCTTCAGAAACTCTGTGGAAACATAAAGAGGGAATTGCACACTAAAAAGATTGTAACTTTGATTATCTCTTACTGCTTTCTATCTCTTTAGGCCCAGGAGGACACATAAATATGAACCTATATATATATATATATATATATAGAGCCAAATAAAGTGCATTTCAAGGTAAGGTAAAGTGTTGGTATGCCATTAAAAAGTAAGCCTAGCAGCATAAAATCAGATTTAACACCCGTTTTCCATGTCTATGGAATTCTACTATCAACAAAGCCCACCTTAGCATTATCTGATTTTAATGACCTCATGCAGTTTGTATCTCAAGTTTTCATAATCTGGGCTAATCCTGCAGATGTCACTGTAAGCATATGTTCCATTTGCAGAAAGGGAACAAATCCAACATCAATAGCGGCTCAGAAGGTGTGAAAACTGTACAGTAGATTTCATCAGTGGAATGACAGCCTGTTAAAACTTTGGATGACTGCTCAAGCAACCAGGATTTCTTTGGCCCTGGCTCACCCTGCTGGAGTCCAGACTCAGTCAGACCCGACCACGCAGAGACTAAACCAACAACTCTGGAATCCTTCTCGGAGGAAGCGACGGGGGTTGGGTTCGAAATGAGTTTTGACTTTCAGGTACTTTTTGAGGGAAAAGGTGTCTAGACTGGACATTATCCCCCCCCCCCAGGTCCTCGACTTTGTCTGGGCTCTGTTGGTCTGGGCGACCTCCCCCATGCAGTGCCTACACACTCACTCTGTGGCTAATTACCTCCATGCTCCAAGGATGGTCAATGTAGAGCAGGTGTGGGTTTTATACAGTCATCCCCCAGGGCGGCAATGAGAGGATTGGATGGTGATCCAGAGTTGCGCATTAATAAGCGATGGAAACTAACCACAGCATTAAGAGATGGAAACCATTAACTGCCTTGTAAGAAGTTTTATGCTCTTTTTCCATCCATACTGTTTGGAGTGTTTTTTTTTCTTTTTAGTTTGTGTCTAAAAGCCAGGATGACATTCCACAATATAGCATAGTATTCAATTAGAAGCCTTGTTTTTTCCCTTCTGAAATGAATAGCTCCACTCACAGTCTGTGGTTAAGTCCACACACCAGAACAATTTTCTACTACAGTGCTCACATTAGAACACTCTGTCCTTCGCAACAGGAGTTTAAGAACAAAACTTTAATACACTCTTGTCTCAAATCGAACCAAACTTTTGAGTATTTGAACAATAAGTCTGCAGATGAAAATTTGAGAAAGCCAGTCCTCTTCAGAAATGGGATTTGTTGAACTATAAACACTAAAAATCTCCGTTCCTTTCCCTCTCATACTTCACAGAGACATGTTTTAAATGTACTGTTTGTTTTAATTTACTTAAAATCTGAATCAGACAGACACTGAATAATCTGCTGAACAGTAGTTAGTCCAGTCTTTGAGGGTGGAGCTGCAAAGAATCAAGCTTCTTCCACTGTGTTTCCAGCATTGGGGAGAAGTTACAGTACCATGTGTGGAGCTGTGGATGCCTCAGTGTGTGCTGTAATGTGGTCTAGCCATGCCAGCGTGCTGAGAAAATATGTGACTTTTCATCTCCGAGATGCAGGGAGATGCAAAGCAGCTGCTGGTCTGCCCGGCAGCTTGAGGGAAGAGTCTGCGTTTGCCAAGTAACAAACCAGCGACTTGAAGAAGTTGTTATTACGGTCCTCTGCACCCGTGTGGATGGAGGGATTTGGGACTGAAAGGTTTAGAATGAGCGCTGAGTTATGACCAAGGTCAGACTCTATGGGTTTCACTTGACCTTCCTTAAGAAAATGTGATTAGTCTGTAATGAGTGTGGGAGTCTTTTCTGTATGTGCAGCTGCTGCAATAGTGCTCCTATATCTGTCTCTACATTTGTGTCAAAGGTTTTACCTTCTTTACTTCCACCAAATAGGTTTATGTTTTGTGTCCTGTTGGTTTCTTCACATCTAAAAAAAACTACTCAACAGTTTTCAATTAAATTTGGTGGAAAATTAAAGGAATAGTTTGACATTTTGGGAAATACACTTATTCGCTTTCTTGTCAACAGCTCGACGTTAAGTCTTGTCTTGTCTTGAGAAGTCCTCCAAATTAAATGACAAAATCCATTGTTTGTCCATGCCCTCTAGAACGACACATATAAGCGTTTTCTGATCTGATGCTCCCAGGGGACCTTCGTTGTCATGGTTGCAGTAACAAGCTCTTAGTTAAGATTAGGGAATGATTATGGTCATGCTTTAAAAAGAAAAGTTGACTGTTGGTTTGATACAGGAAACAAACAGCTGTCTCCGATGCTAAAGTCCAAGGTTTTGTTGAACAATCCATCCACCCCAACCTCCTCCCTACTCAGACTTTACCACCTGACTTCCCCCTTTGCCCTCGTCATAATTACTATGGCTGCTAGAATATTGTCATTTTGGGGCACTTGCTGAAATGATATTGTCATTCTTCTTGGGAAAAATTCTTAATTTGCCCAGAATTCACGCCAAAATTAGTTCTACTTAAATCAAGAACCAGAACCAGAACCAGGGCTGCTGAGGGGTTCATGTGTTTTGTTGACTTGGTGAAGGCTTTTGACCATGTCCCCTGGGGGTTGCTACGAGCCATCCGGTCCCTATATAACCAAAGTGACCAAACGTGTTTTCAGTGGGTGTTGGACTCTGCCAGGGCTGCCCCTTGTCACCGAATCTGTTCATGGACAGGATCTCAAGGTGCAGCTGGGGGGAGGAGTGCATCTCAGCTCTTTGCAGATGATGTGGTTCTGTTGGCTTCAACTGTGACCTTCAGCATGCACTGGGGTGGTTTGCAGCCGAGTGTGAAGCGGTTGGGATGAGAGTCAGCACCTCCAGGTCCGAGGCCATGGTTCTCGGTGGATTGCCCCCTTTGGGTTGGGAGTGAGTTACTGCCCCAGACGAATGAGTTCAAGTATCTTGGGGTCCTTTTCACGAGTGAGGGTAAAATGGAGCGTGAGATGGACAGGCGGATTGGTGCAGCATCAGCAGTAATGCGGGCATTGTAGCGGACTGTTGTGGTGAAGAGGGAGCTGAGCCGGAAGGCAAAGCTTTCGATTTCACCCCTCACCTATGGTCATGAGCTTTGGGTAGTGACCGAAAAAATGAGATCGCAGATACAAGCGATTGAAATGAGTTTCCTCCGTAGGGTGGCTGGGCTCACCCTTAGAGATAGGGTAAGGAGCTTGGACATCTGGAGGGAGCTCGGAGTAGAGCCGCTGCTCCTTCACATCAAAAGGAGTCAGTTGAGGTCTGATCAGGATGCCTCCTGGATGCCTCCCCTTAGAGGTTTTCCTGGCACGTCCAACTGGTAGGAGGCCCCGGGTAGCCCCAGAACACACTGGAGGGATTATATATCTCGTCTGGCCTGGGAGCGCCTTGGGGTCCCCCAGGAGGAGATGGAAAGTGTTGCTGGGGAGAGGGACATCTGGACAACCCTGCTTAGCCTGCTGCCACCACGACCCAGTCCCGGATAAGCGGAAGAAAATGGATGGATGGATAAATCAAGAACTACACAGCTTTGTGCAACAGATGTTGAATGAATTTAGACTATTAGTTTAATCTAAGCCATAGTCAAAATCTTTGTGAAACTGGCCCCAGGTCCTTTCAATGCACAAGCCTAACAGTTAAATATTCAAAGTGTGTAACTATGCAATGCCTACCTGTCGGTGGCTTTTTCAGAATTCATCCAGGTACAAAACTTGAGTTATTTTTATTTTCAAGTCTCAAGTCAAGTCTTTTGGGATTCAGTTCTCAAATAAGTTGAGTCTCAGAGCAGTCACATCCCAAGTGATCCATCCTTGTACAAAGCCTAATATTCCCAGACAGGATTTAGGTATTCTCTGAAAAGCATGGTCTCCATGGTCACAATGTATATGTGGATTTAAGTATGTCCTATTATTAAAATAATGCATTTATACTAATGTGCAGCCTTAGTGGAGGTATTTTCTACTTTTAAGACACTGTCATCAGTAGCTCCACTTGAGGACTTCGTTATGTAGCTTAAGTCCAGCTCCATTTAAGAGCTTTCTATCAATTCAATCAGTATTTTTATCCTGCCAGCTGAGACTTTTCATTACCTTGCTCAGTGGGGTGTGTAATACCTTGCCTATCAGGGATTGTGTATTATTGCCCGTGGTAAATGAAGGCCTAGGCATTATTTGCCAACGCAAATTTAAGAACATCCCTTCAAAGATTTTTACGGTCTTGTTATTATTGATCAAATCCCTGAGAGGGCTGAGAGCACACTTGAGTCTCTGAGGTGTTTGTAATGCTGCCCTTATCCACACAAGAACAATCAAAGGGGACGGCGGTGCACCCATGCACCCCTCAAACCGGCACCATGCCTCCTCTCCTGAACAGCTCTCTCATCTGCAGAGGGAAGCTTTTCACATGAAGTTCATTACATCCCCTCTCGCTGCTCACCTCTCAAAGCCGCTCTTTGTCCGCCGTAATCTCGGGATCCTTCAGAACCGCTAGCTTGAGTTTCACATTGGGGAGTATCTCAATGAGTCTGGAAAGGATTTCAAAGGCGAGGGGCCGCTATATCATCCAAGCATGGTCTTCATGTCCTGGGCTTATCTTGACCCGGAGTCAAGTTGGCCACATGCTGCAACTGAATAGCCCCTCTCCATATCCGAATGTTGTTTTAACCAATTTGTCTCTGTTTGTAGAGTTAAAAGAAATTTACAAAACTGACACTGTACTATAAAAGTGTTTGTGTTGCTGTGCATTTATCTAATACATCTCCCAGACACTGTCAGCTCCCCAACAAAGAGGGATAACGTAGCCCATAAACAATGTAGACCATGTAGAAAGGAAACAAGTATAAAAAACTATAAAAGGACTGTTTCAATCTGGACCCCTTGGTTTCCATTTACAATAATCCAGGATAGGCTGTGGTGTGATAAAATCCTAACAACTTCCATGCTCCCAGAGATAAGCCTGCTATGCACTTACAAGACGGGAAGTGATCTGGGATATCAGCCTTTCAAAGCAGGCCAGCAAAGCCAAGTGAGCTTCACTGATGTGCCGGCCGGTGGCTTTTAATCCCCACACAGCCCTCCATTCTTGAGAGAGTGACCATATTTTTTTTTTTAATTAAGACCTTACCTGTCCACATCAAAAGGCAACTCAGATTAGTCTTTTGATCTGCCTAAGCTCTTTATTACTGTATATGGAATATGTTAAGATTTCAGCCCAACAATGAATCATCTGTTTAGTGTAAATGTATGCTGCTCCATGCTCATAACCTGCTCTGCTCTCCGAGGTTGGCACTGACACAAGACAAAGAGGCCGTCCGGATATACGAGTGGGTTCTTAGCGGTGCGTATCTAGAGCAAAAGATGATGCTGAGATAAGAAAGAAAAAGACAGGAAGCTGAGGAGGGAAGAGACAATTATTTGGCTCTGTCGCACAGCGTTGTTTTATTGAAAATCCTCCCACACTTTTAAATCTAAATCCTTGACACAGATGAATCAGAAATGATACCAAAAACAGACACAAGCTGTTAAATCTATTTGAATTATTTATTTTAGCCCCCAAAACAGAAAATAAATGGCACATACAGTGAATAAAGGGTAATGCATTGCCTCTATGAAGAGTGCCTGTTTAAAAAACATTAAATTAAGAGCATAGCTAAGGTGTCAGGGTGTTATTACAACCTGCACATAGTATGTTCATGTGTTATCACACAAAGATTCGGGAACGTAAAAAAGCTATTTCAATTTCATTATGAATCATCACAATCTTTTTGCTTAATTAGTCTGAATCAGTGCAAATGTTCTGATACATTGACAGAAAAGAAAAAATAGTAATGAGAGGCATCTGGAGGAAAGATTTTTGATTTTTTTTTCTTGCTTATCTTTCTGGTTTTAAGGCAGGATTCATGGTTTTAAAGCACACTTACATGTTAGCAAAGTAAGAATAACAAAATCATCAAACAAAAAAGTGTTAGGACTCTTAAAGAAATACTGTACAGGAAAAGTTATTAATGTAGGCACGCTAAACAATAATTGGCATGTGTTGAACAAAAACAAGGGTTTAATTGTTGCCCTGTTTTGCTGACAATGCAATCATAACGTATTGTCCAAAATAGTGAAACATGCAGCTTTTGTCTCCTTCAGTATGCCACCAACATGAGCTGCAGTTGTTAAAGGGTATATTTATCCTTCATCAGTTGATACCAAGTGTCCTCTTTAACCCAAGTTACACCAAGTATTTGCAGGGCTGGCTGTTTCCAACCATATATCTTACAGTCAGATGTATAATTTAATTCCTGCTGTCGGACTGGTGATGTCACAGAAATTGTAACCGTTTACTGGCAGGGGTCGTGAAGTCTGTGAGAGCCGAGCTGATTAAAGGGGAACTCCGCCAATTTTATACATCAAAGTCTGTTTACAGGTCTGGGGGAGTACTGCTGCATATGTGAAAAAAGGTGTATAAAGCCTTTTGTGGCTCCAGAGGGCACTGCGTGAAGTCTCAAATTGACTCAAGTGATGTCACTTGAGCTGAAGAATAGAAATGGAATGAAAATGAAAAAACATCTGGGAGTGTGGAGTTAGAAAGAAGTGAGCTCACCAGACCTCTGTAGCCCGCTCCACATCTCTGCTTGAGGCTAGCAACTCAAAGCTACATTAGCCGCTGCTAGCATAACACACACAAATCTCCAACCAAACTGTCGGTGGTTGAGTTGCATTTTGGGTAATGTAGGCCCCAGGTTTTGACAAAGAAGAAGAATGTGTAGAATAAAAAAAGATGATATCTCTGGTTCTTCACATCACATTAACAAAGTGATGTTGCCATTTCATGGGACTTCAAGGAATCTCAGAAAAAAGTACGTTTCCAACGTAAATACAAAGATACATTTACAGCTTTAAAGTAAAATCAAACTAACATAAAATTTCCTGACATGCTGTACTGTTAGTACCTGTATCATGACATGTAAATAAATGTAAAAAGAAACGGGTACAACAAATGGACACATTACTGGCGTTATACTGTAGCAAAAGAAACTCAACAGCATTTTGCGCAACATTCCTCTCAAAAACATCCACTCTGATCCACTTTAGAAAACCCAAACCAACCCACATTTAAATAACAACAGCTTTCATATGTACACAGAGGATCTTCTCAAAAATGTAAAAACTCAAGTCGAACAAATGCACAGCCACTGATGACAGCTGTGCTGAGAAGAAAAGGACAGGGCTTAAGAAAAATATCAGGTCACACAACAGCAAACAGTTGTGACATACAACCAAAATTGTTGGCTGACAACACAGTGGAATTTGCTTCTCTCCTCCATAACAACATTTAACTCTGGTCTTGTTCCAACAGATGTTTAAAAAGCTGTCTCATCTTCAAAAGTGAGAACACATAAAGAAAGAATTTTTTTTTTAACCTTGATTTTAAAAAGCAACATAAATTTTAGTACATTGAAATTCTATTTTCTACCATTGATTAAAAAAAAGGCAAAGGCAAAAATATCAACTTCTAATAGAGCAACATTCTGCTAAGAATCCACATTGAAACACCTACAAAATGTCAACATCGCCAGTGAGTTTGTAAAAAAAACAAAAAAGCAATAACACAAACAATAGATGAAGTGAAGATATGCATAATACAGGGGTAAATATAGAAGGCATAACAATGTTAATGTAAATGTCTTTTATTCTGAAAAGCACAGTACTGTCTTGGTGCGTTCACAGTGATCCTCTCTCAGATGAACTCCCCTCGGAAAGGAAGTGACTGAATGTTCTGCTGTTGCCAGCGGCAGCGCAGCCTGGCCAGCGGCGTGTCCCTTGGGTTTTCAAACTCAGAGAAGCCCAGCTGGTTGAGGATGTCATAAACTCCGGCTCTGGCAGCCACCTACCACAGAAACACACGAAATGTTAATGAACAGGCAACACAGCCAGCCAGGCTTTTTTTTTTAAATTTGTCCGTCATGACCACACAAACGCTTTGACCGCCACTTTTTCAGAGTTAAAGCACGTTATTTGACGGTTCCCTACATGTGTAGCTGTAACATTGGAACAATAGGTATCTACTGTGGGTTTGGAAACAACAGGAAGTGGTAGAAGAAATATTCAGATCCTTCACTTAAGTAAAAATATCAACACCACAATGTAAAAATACTCCATTACAAGCAAAATCCCCAGACTAAAAAGTTTACTTAAAGGGGCACTCCACTGATTTTACACATAAAGTGTGGTTTACTCGTCACAAAGACTACTATTCAGCCTGTGAAAACTTTTGAATAATGTCTTCTGTGGCTTTGGCGGGAGCTTTCCAAAGTCTCAAAAAATAACCCTGATGATGTCATAGTGATGTCATCAGGGTTATCTCAGCTCAGGCTTGGAGACTTAAATTTTATAACAGAAAGCTTGCATTACAAACTGGGGTCGTGGAGTTTGAAAGACATGAACATTTACCAGGCAGGGAGAGTCTAACGAAAGATGCTTTTGAGTTGCATTGTGGGAAATGCAGGATCCAGTGTTTTGGGTGCTTGACCTATACTGACTATACTGTCAGGATATAACAGGCTTTGCTGCTTCAATTTGATTCATTCTTTCTTTAATCTATCTCTTGTAAGACCCCAAACTTTATGGAAGTAAAATAATAATTTGCAGTAGTACGGTGGTTTGATCTCTGGCTCTTCCTGTCCACGTGTTGAAGTGTCCTTGAGCAAGACACTGAACCCCAATTGTTACGGATGGTCAGCCCAGTTCATTGGCTTGTGAGTTAATGTGTGAATGAGGGGCAACTTGTAAAACGCTATAGATAAAAGTGCTATATAAATCCAGTCAGTTTACTATTGATGAATATTTATAAGAGCCTCCTCTTGTGTGATGTTTCACTTTTGATTTAGTTGTAAAATGTTTACTACTGAAATGTAGTGGACTATAATTACGAACAAAAATTGAAAACCATGTACCTCACTATTGCACTTAAGTACAGTAATGAGACAGCCTTGGAACAACTCCATGGATACAGTATGTGTTATTCAGTTTTTGTCTGTCTGAGTCATTACTGAACGAATGAGAACAGAGAGGAACCCGGCGAGATATCCCCTGAGAGAGAGAGAGAGAGTTCAGTGTTCGTGTTAAGCAGCAGGTCACGCTGACTCATGGTCTGCTGCGGCTGTCAAACACCATGGGACTGATGGGAAGCACCATGGACAACCACAAACATCTGGCCATAAAGCCAACAATACAAACAAATACAAACAAACCCAGCAGACACAGACTTCCCAGCAAAAACTTTAAAGATTGAATACCCCATTAGAAGTATGTGCCACAGCTTGCCCAGTTTACTTTGCAGGAGAAGCTTAGAAACTGTGCTGGACTGTGATGTTCAGCCACTGCATTTGATGAGAGCATATGAGAGAGTAAAGTAGTAGTAGAATCTGTCAAATTCGATCTGTGTATTGATTTTCACACCACAACCCATTTAAAGGATTCCAGGAAAGTTATCTCTAGCACCTTGCACTCCCAGCCTGGCATCGATACAGGACACAGCTGAACCACCAGCTGTTAGCAAGTTTGTAAAATCCTACAAGTGAAGGTAACATGGCCTAAAATGCTCTGCCAATTTAATCTCTCCCTCCTCTCCTCAGGCGGTCAAGAAGTCTGCAAATTTATAGTGGAGAGGAATGTGCAAGAGGAGAGATGTTTAAACATTGGGATAAATAAGGGCATCATTTGTGGATGCATGCTTTCTTAACTATACAAAATTGAAGAATATGACTGTGAGATAATCCTGTATGAAGTGCTGCTCGGGATACTTTTAAAAATGCACTGTCAGGTCGATTGCTGAGGAGGACATAATGGAACAATGAACAGGAATAATAGTATCAAGATATCCCATTCGCTAACAATGATTATAGCTTAGCTGGCCAGCTTTGTGCAGAAATAAACACAAGGCACCGCAAAGTGTGGTCTAGATTACCTACTTGCTGACCATGCAAAATCAAATCTTACAAAAGATATCATGTAACGCTAAAACTTTTGCTTTGTAGAGTCGACACTGGTTCAAACTTAAAAACCTTTCCTCAGTCCTGTGTGAGCTGTCTCACTATGAACGATTGATCATGCAGCTTCTATTGTCCCGTATTAATTCTACTTTTTATAGCAAATACATGCACTGAGGGACCTTTAAGTACAACTATGTTTGTGTCTGATGTGTTCCTGGATGGCTGCCAGGCTGACTGCTGTATGTGCTCTTTGGTGGGAACAAATGAGTGGGTGCAGCGGAACCATTAGTCAGTGGATGGGACTCCCAGAAGAAACGATTTGTGCTGTTAAGCAGGATACTTAACCTGACTCATCTACTCCACAGCCCAGCTGTCTAAATAGAGGATGAGTGAAAAATCTGAAATAGTGAAAATTTGTGTTAGAGGCCCATCTGCTCAGTGAAATCAAGGGTTTAAAGATTTAGTGATTTTCTGGTAAAACGATGACTGTTTCCAACACACTGACCATCTGGAACAACAGTGAAGACGATTATGCTGCAGAAATGGTTTTGAAAAGTTTGTATAAATGTTTTAAACCTGATTTTCAGAGGTGTATCCTTTAAACGTTGGGATCACTTCATATTGAATTTCTTTTTTTTTTCACGACGACGACCACCATACACACGTACTTGAAACTTTTTCTTTGCAGATGTGGCAGTCCAGTGTGAGACAGTTGGCTTCCCATCTCCATAAAACAAGACTAAGAGTCTACAGCCATGCTAGCAGTTCTGTGAGGGTTTGCTTTGAGCTAAATGCTAACATCAGCATGCTCACAATGGCAATGCTAACATGCTGACGTTAACCAGGTGTAATGTTTACTAGGTTCACCATCTTAATTTTGCATGCTAATTAGCACCAAACACAAAGTACAGCTGAGGCTGATGTGAATGTCATTAGTTCAGCAGGTATTTCGGCAAAATTGAAATTTTAACCTAAAGATAGTGCTAGATGAAAAATCAAGGGATCACCAAAGTTATTACTGATCCTGAGGGGCACATAAATGTCTGTACCAAATTTCATAGCAACCTATCCAATAGTTGTTGAGATATTTAAGTCATAACCACAAGCGTCAACCTCATGGTGGTGAAGAAAAGTCAGGGGATCACCAAAGTCATTAGAATACATTGTCTGGGAACCATGGATATCTGTACCAAATTGCATGACAATCCATCCAGTAGTTGTTTAAGTGGTGGACCAACCAACTGACCGTCATTGCCATTCCTAGAGCCACACTGCTAGCATGTCTAAAAACAATAAACCAGGTAGCTTCGACTCTACTTTGATTTTACTTTATTTGGTTTAGAACTGCATTGCAAGCTGACACGTCAGCATTTCTTTAGTCTGTTTACTGTGACACATTTTTTCATCTCTTTGCTCTGATAGTCCCATTTCTGACTGTGTGCACCTGTACACTAACGTGCCTGAAAACATGTAGCCATCATGTCAGCAATCCCCGCCTGCACATTTTAATAAGGATTTTTAATAGGAGTAATATTAATGTTTATTGCTGATTTCTTTCATTTTGATCTGTTCGAAAATGTCACATAAAACATAATCAATTTAAATTTAGCTTCTGGCATGTTCTCATGGCTCCCCAGAGTGCTGCTGTGGTGGAAATAACAGCTAAAGACAACTGCATGAGATGTGGAGCACATTTCATTACATCTGCACACTGTAAAACAAAGTGAACAAACAAATCAAAGCTGATCCGATCTTTGGGAATAAATTGCTGCATCTTGCCCCCTTTTTGCACTCCATTTGTTAAAATGGCCTTCAAGTCATTAGGTGTGTGGTGACAAGCTTTCTGGGTGACAGTAAGTAGAGCTGTCAGAGAGATGTCTTTCATGCTGCATTGAAGAGATCACAAACACAAATACTCATTAGGCGGCTGGAGCTACTGGGGAGGAGCAGGGCAGCGAGGAGGCGCTGGTCTTTCCCACAGTCGGCTATCTCAAAGGCTGCACATACCGTGCCGGTGCGGGGGACAGGGAGGCCTCTGTGCCACACATCAAAACAGCTGGAGTGACTGATAGGTACCTCTCCTGCAGGCATCCATGGTATGCACTGTACACAAGTCCTGCCATTGTGTAAAGGACCACGTTTTGGATTAGCAAACATGGATTTCAATTCCAATAACTCCTCTGATGTTTCTGCTCTGATCTCACTACATGGCCACAAGGCAGCATGGGCTAATGACACTAGGGACAATATTTGTCCAATGTGCACAAAATGTGGGAGTAAGCGCCATTTAATTCAAACAATTTTCACATAAATAAAAAGTGTTATATTTATATATACTGCTGCATTGTTATTTGGCAATTAGCATCTTTTATCCCGCAGCAACAACACAAAACGCATGCTTTTGTGTTCAAACAATCCAAATGCACAGAAGCAACAAGACCAAATGGGTCAGAGGCTCCATATCAGTTGGCACAGGTCGCTGCCCTGTATGAGTGGGAACACTGTGGTCCTGCTTTTAGCCGCCGTACAGATCAAATTATGTCCATGCACACACACATGCATACACCCAGTGCAGGATGCAGGACAGACTGTAACGGTTGTGTAACCGTGGCTTCAAATGCATAACCGGTGATGGCGATGACCTCTGACCGCTGCCTCTGGCGTCGCAGTTTGTCATTAATGATCCTGCCACGGTCACTGATGATAGGCTAATGATTGTGTCTTCGGGTTGGTTGGGTCAGATTGGTTGGGCCACTGCCTGATTCTGCCGCAACTGGGCCAGTAAACACATCACAATGGGGATGGGGGGGCATTGTCACAATTCTATCCTGCACTTTCCTGTGTCTATTTTTTTTAGACATTACTCTAATTAAATATTAAATATTCTTTCCTGGAAGGAGTGTTTGAAAGTCTGACTGGTTGTAAATTTCATCTAGTCTGGGAAAGGTGATGTCTTACCATGTTGCACGTTTTGGAGAATCACTGTTTTTGGAGGAACAATCAGTGAGCTGACCTGATTTAAATTCTGTTGTACTGATAATTTCGGTACAGACCAGCAGCTTTCTTGTCAGACTGTTGGCAGAGGATGTGGAATCAGCAGACTGTAGTTTCATTTTGAGAACAGAGTGGGAATGGTTTGCTTGAGATTCACATCCCTGCATTCTCAACATTATCCTGTGAAGGCAAAGGATGTGAAGGAAACACACCACATAATCCATGAGGACAGAGTGAACAGCAAGATGTGCATCAAATACACAAAACAAGATATTTTATGTTCGAATGTCTGCGTTCGTTCTGTCACAGCTGCAGCTGACATCTTTGTTGACCTTTCTGCAAGTCTCCCATGGGCTAAGAAATCGATCAGAATGAATATCCTTTAAAATGACAGCTAATCCTAACCCTAATGCCAAGAGAGTGGTTGCCACAGCAACCCTCACCTCACACCTCAGTCTGACTGGTTCAAATTAATTTCTACCTTTTGTAGGTACAGGGTAACTAATGGACATTCAATTCAATTTATTTTAACGGTATGTTGGGCAACATCTTTTGCACTTCCCAGAGATCTCCTGTCACTCAAACAGTGTGTAGTGCTGTGACAGGTTGATGAATTCAGTCCAAACAGACAGCTGCTGCTCCTGCTGAAAATGAATATTTATCTAAAGAACAAAATATAAAACACACAAGGGAATAGGTATTACTGGATAACCTTCCCTGCATGCATTTTTTAACACTGCTAAAATGTCAACATTTTTAGACCTACATCCTAGGTCTAAATTGAACCCGGGAATGTAGGCAGCATAAAAATGTAAGTAGCAGAGAGAAAGGGACCAAGAAAAAGTGAACAGTAAGAAATTATTGATAATGTCAGTGCTGCAGTTTCTGACATCTACCCGCTTTCACTGAAATTGTGAATATAAAAAGCATCTAATTTTAGGCACTGTTTGTTAGCTACAGGTGGGGACAGGTTTCAAACACATTAACACTGCACTCTGTGGCTGGTGATGGAGACGCAATCGTCTGAGGTGTCTTCAGCTACAGTATGTGGCCAAAGCACACAGGGCTCTGCCAGCAGACTAGTTAGCTGTTAATTAAACTTCCATTCAGTCAGAGGAGGAAGCGTCCAGCACCACGCTCAAAATGTACAACCACACTTCACTGCTGGCCACAGAAAACCTCTTTTCTGAGGTTTACCGTAAATTCTCAAATAGTGGCCTTTATTTACCTCAGTGGCAGAGAGAACCAGGCTTTTATTTCTAATATCTAATTTGAGTTAATGCAAACTCAAAACTTCGTCCATGTTTACCTGTTGTCTTGATAAATTCAGTATAATGTCCAGTACAGCAAGAGTCATGTCAGGCATTCTACTCTGCCTTTTTCCCCATTTAACAATGTTAAGCTACCAAACTCAGCACCTCCTCCAAAATGTTCACATTAAAAGTCTTGCACCCTTTTGAAGTAGTAAAAAAAAAACATCAAGACATGTTGAGTTTTCTAGCTTAACATAAGGAGTACAGCAAAGAAAAAACTTGAATGAACTAGTATTTCTGTTAAAAAAGAGAACGTCAGGGCAGCAGAGTGGTGAGTACAATATGACTGTGGAAATGGACGTTATGCTTAATTTACCATGTGAACTGTAGAAGTACAGGTAATTTCACTCCCCTCAATGTGTTTTTTTCCCCTGACCTTTTTTAGTGAACAACCTTTATTTGTTTGTGCTGGTCATAGCCCCTGCCATTATTTGAATACCAGTTCTTATATGACAATTTACTGTAGATAAGCTTCTCAAAAAAACTTTTGTTTGCCATTTCACAAAGGAAACACGGTGCTTTGATGCAGGTGTAGTCTAATGCTCTTGTGAACACTGTCAGGCCTGAAATAGCATGAAAATTACAGAGATTCAGAAGATTTCAGCCTGTTCCTTTAAAGAAAATGGCTCATTTGATATATTGTGGTGCCATCTGAATGATGCTCTCTGTGCAGTTGATGGACTGCTGTGATTTCCGGGCCTGGTTACAGGTTTCCCTCCAGAGCTTCCCAGTGGCCAGGCAGGTGAGAGGAGACTGCACCGGCACATCTAAGAGGACATGCTGGGTCATTTTAATCAGGCAGCTCAGACATGGCCCCAGGTGTTCCAGGAGATGCAAGACAATTGCCAGAAACTGGGAGTTGGAAGTGCATCATAGGACACCTGCGAGGCACCACAGGGCCTGCTCTGTTGATGCCACAGCACATTCACCCCTGAGATTTGGAGGTGCGTATTTAGCAGACGGATCTTTATGATTATTGTTTATACTAAGCAGCCAATTAGACAGAATTGCCTGTAATGATATATATGAGTTTATAAAACAAGGCTATTATGGTCATTTAAGCTTGTAAATGTATTGCATAATTTGCTATTAATGAGGTCTTTAACTACAGCACCTTAAGAGACTGCATAAAGAACAAAACTAAGTGGATTGACTATACCACTACTTGATTAGAGAAAAAACACTTTCAGAAGGGAAAAGGCAGGACAGACACTGTAATGGTAGTAGTAAGAGTTATAGTGATGCTATTTTGACCTGTGACTGTACAAAAAGAGGAACTTCGTGTTCATCAGAGAAGAAACTTAGAAGTGACGGGTTAGGATTTTCAGCAGTTACAGCTGTACATGAAAATGTGTTGGAAGTGGCTTACTCATGATCTCAAGGGCATAACAAGCATAAGCACAATTTAGCATTCAAAATACTTTCAGTACATCAGTTCAGTAAAATTCCTATCAAGAAAATGACTTTTGTGAGATGCTTTCAGGTGGTGGCTGACTGATGGCCTGAACCTTCCTCCATTTGTGTTTGTGTCTTTAAGATCCAGGTCAGAGAAGTGGACAAAAATGTTTGCTCGTTAAAAAGCAATTTGTTGAAGACTATTCAAGTGTACGGTTTGTATACAGTTTATATTCACACTAGGTGACTCTGTAAATACTGCCTTACACTTGAAAGTCAGAGCATCTTGCATGTTATGGGCTCAAATCTTAGAAGAATTACTCATTCAGGTGTAGCACTGTTAAAAGTGGCTATAATATAATTTTTATAATAATGTATCAAAAGATAATGTGAAAACAATATGGCATGTGAAAGGGGTCACTCATAGTGAAGAACCTACAGAGAATTATCACCTGAATCTGCAGCTCCCCATTTAGCAGCTAAAGAGCCAGATATTTCCCTCAGGAGTTGGTAGAGACCAAAAACAGAGCTAAAAAAGAGTGAATATTGGTGTTTACAACTTTTGTCATTAATGACCATACCTACATTGCAGGGTATTAAAGATGTTCCTCTTTTTAGTCTACATTTAGAGCGGAAGCACAATTGGCTGGTTTTTATTGACTTTATCACACCACAATGAGGAAAACTGTCCCCATACTGGGACCAGACCAGACCGCTGTGCAAAATTGCCAACGTTTTTGCTCACAGGAAGGCCATTTTAGTCAGAAGGAGGAAGAACAAAAAAAACAAAAAGACAGAAAGGAATACAAACAAAAACAAAGGCAACCTAGATTATAAAATACAGAAATATCCTATATGTGTTTTGCCAGCTTTAAAGCACAGCGTTCTTGTTCCCTGTGTGCACGCCGGTATTTTCTCATGGCATAACTTGTCCATTAGAGTCACTCTGATGCACCACATATATTTGCTATTCATAACAGGAAGAATATGTCCCGATTGACCGCGCATATTTCTGTGACAATTGTTTTCACAGCTATTGTTCCAGTCTATTTTGGAATTCCACGTTTTTTCTTCAAGTTTATTCCACCTCAATAAGGACAAAGAAGGAAGAGATTTTCATTCAATGATTTTCAAACATTCCAGGCTCTCTGCCGTGTTTCTCCAGGCTGTCAGCCTGCAAATAAGAATAGAAAATGGCTGCGAAGTTGCAGGCTGAAGTCCAAATCATGACCAAGGCTTGTTTGACATTTTGAGACTATAAACATAAAAATGTCATCATTCAGCCTAAAAAACACATTGTTAAGTTGCTGCTGATGCTTGCTCTGTGGTGGAAATATGCTACTTCTATTTAAAGAAAATCTGATTTAAGAGGTCTTGCTGAGCCTCAGTGCTAAAGCTGGGATAACAACAAGACAGGTAACACCTTTTAATTAAAGGCAGATGCATAGAAATGTAAATGAAACCACATAATGCAGATTTGTTTACATTTAAAATACACTCTGTGTGCTGCGGTTTTACTGATCACACCGAATGTGTCAACCTGCCAAAGAGCTTATTTTTTACCACTATGCGAGTTTAAAATATTGCAACATACATTTTAATTGCAGTGTGTGTGTGTGTGTGTTGGGTACCACTTACAGACTACTCATTTGTTTGGAATGCACATAAATTCTCGACTTTACTGTAGGGGCACAGCTGGCCAAACGATTAATGTACCAACAAAAACACAGAGCTGAGACATTACAGTTCAGTGTGTGAAGAACCAGGCCACAATAGAACCGGAACCAGCTTGTAAATTCCTGGAGGAAAATGCAAATGAAACTCTAGTAACCGGTTCACTAAGTGTGTAAAAAAAAAAAAAAACTAACTAAAAAAGTGTCCCTCATCTCCTGTTTCCGTTTTGACACATGGCATCATAGGTAAGTAAAGATTTGTCCCCCTGACACAATTTTAACGAAACTGCAATAACTAGCAAATCTTACACATGTAGAGCAGCAAATGACAAAGTGCAAATGAGCTACAAGTCTCGAAGGCCACCAGCAGGTCTTTTCGCCCTGCACTAGTGCCTGAAAGCAACTTCTGACTTATTAAATACAGTACAGATCCAACGTGCTCAGCTTGCATTTCAACAAGCGACTTATTATCTTTTGTTGTGGTTGACTCCTGCTTAGTTACCAGTCATATTCCATGTCGTTTCTGTGTGCGTTTTATTTGCATTAAATGCATATATATAAAATGCATATGTATATAAATACCAAATTGAGACAGAATAGAGTAGAAGTGGGGAAGAGATCCTGTACCTGTTCCATCCAGTGAGTGAAGGAGCGCTGCCAGGAGTTTTTCTTCTCTAGATGCAGGTATGTGTTGAAGAGGATGAGGTAAATGTAGCGCTCCAGGTACTGCAGGCTCCTCAGCAGCAGCTGCTGACACTCCTTCTCCGTCTTACCACTTTTGATCTACAAAAAAAGGTAAACAAAGCTCTATTGGTATATCAAGTGGGCACACTGTTTTCCCTATACAGCAACAACTGTCGTCAATAGATTACTTACATTTTTACATTTGTACTATGTAAAGGATAAAAAGCTGTGCAGGCGGTTTCTCTTGTACTGTAGCTAGTTCAGTGTCTCTAATTGCCTCAAGCCTGCATAATGTTGGTCTTTCTTGACATTTAACCTGCCTCGATGGAGGCAGTGTTTAAATGTCTATTACATGTCTTTGCGTTTACCATCTTGTCAATTATTTGACGTTGAAAGCACTCAGAAAGTGCAGACTTTCACCAAGGCTACATAACCATCACAATATATCTAACTATATCGATAATTTCTATCTAAATCTAACTGGAATAATAGGAAACGTAAATAAATAATTCACAGGAAACAAAACGAAACGGTAATGATGCTTAAAATTCAGTAATAAGCAAATTCATCTTGAAATAAATAAAACGCACTCGCAACATTTACATGTCACATTGTGTAACCCAATGAATCACTAATTTTTCTTATTAGTCTGGGGTTAATCATACAGTGACAGTCAGTGGTCGAGGACTTGTGCGGTGAACTAGACGACCAATGAGAACAGACGTGTTTTCAACTTATATAACATCCTCATTCCTGCACTTTTCTTTTTCTGTTTCTCCTATATCCCCTCAACCCCCTCCCTCTGCATGGACATTATTTCCGCTTAGGGCCAACATAATATTGTTTATCTTAGTCTCCCTCAGGCCACCAGCTCCACCAACAGAGGGTCTGTGTCCTCTAAAGTGCAGGCACAGTAGCAAACACATAGTGAGTCTCGCATCAACAGCTTTGACTTATCTATTACAACACACACACACACACACACCAAGACAGAGGAAGCTCTTAGCAACCTATTTACGTTGTCACTCTCTTTCCTCCAGCCATGTTAGAAAAAATAATTAAAAAGCAACAACCACAGTAATTTAGTAGATCAAACATTAGTGGTTATATCTTTTATAATTTCTTATTTACCTTGACCTTTGTAAGCCATCTACCTAAACTGTTAACCAACATACAATGTCACCAACAGTACACCCTGTTTACTCCCTGTGCTTCCAAATACCCTTAAACTCCAGTGTTTTATCAGTAAACACATAGTTACATGGTTATTTTTATGATAATTACTGAATAATTCGAATTTTCGTGGCACAACCCTATGGTTAGAAACACTAGAACAGTGCAATTATCTAAAGTATGAGATGCTCCTATAATTCCCATGATTGTTATTTGAGAAACAAGATAATAATACTCATACATGACTAATTTACTGTCTACAGGAAGGACAGGAAGCCAATCTTAGACACAAGATTGTTAACAATCCATAGTCCAGATAAAAAATTAGATGCATATAAAAAAGTTTGCTTATGTAACGTAGCAAAGCAGAACTGTAACAATGAAGCAGCTCTGTAACAGCAATACTACATGCCACTTCTCACAAAGTAAGGTGGGTAATTCAGTCGCTCTTCAATTACAGGCTGTGAGCGGCACTGAGGTACATGCAGACAGGCTTTCATCAGTGTGGCAAGTCGGTGTCAAGATGTTTTCCCTTTTTTTCCCCCCTCCTTTTTCCTGATTGCTAAGAGCCTTAAGCAGTTCCAGGCATCAAGTGAAAGGGTCTGCCATCCAGCCGTGTGGCAGAGTGTGAAGTGTGTGCTGGATTGGATAACATGTCAATTGGGGTTAAGACAAAGTAATAAGTGGGGACGAGGTGTAGTCAAGCTCAATGAACAGTCAGCAGTTCTTCAGACACTTTCTCGCAGCAGATTGTTGTCTGCATCATAATGAGCACTTTGACTGCTTGTGGTCTTTGTTTTTGATGGATTAAACAGTTAAAAGGTTATCTGCTCACAGTCTGCAGCATATCAGGGAAATACATTAAAGACATTGTTGGGGCTGCACAGAGAATAATAAAAGTTTACCAAGTAGGTGGGCTAGCACTCAGGGTAATTTGAAATGTGCACAGTGCACCATAATACGATCATTCCAGAGCTGAATGACGCAACAGAGAGAGAGGGGGAATGAGTGGGGTTTCCTGTCCATTCCCAAACAGCCGGGGTTGGATCCCAGTTTTCCAAGCATCTGCAGCAGAGCGGAGGAGAAACTACACCTAGGCAAACAACGGATGTGCAGTCTGTTGTCTATCAACTCACCCAGGACACAGAGGAAAAAAGAAAGCATACACGCACCTCACTTTCTCTAATCTCTCTCAGTCATCACTGATCACAGTGGCAGAGCAGGTGAACGCTGGTGAACCCGATCACCCTGTGGGCCCTGCTACCCCAGGGGGCTTTCAGCATTTTTCATCTCTTAGCTTCGCAGAAAATCCTCAGTGCCAAAGCCTGGCAGCTATCTGTGCACAAGCCACGGCCAAATACCGAGTTCATAATGTACACACAGCAACACACACATGCTCAGATCAGTTTGCAAAGATTACATAATTCACACCTCTACAATCTGCAGAACCCTAATTCTGTGGCTGCCATCTGTGTACACTGACTGAGCCATATGTGTGGTTGAGCGGCCTCCCAGAAATTTCTTCAGAAAACAATGTTGGGGAAGATGTGGTGAAGAAACAGAGTAAATTTCTTCCATTCCATGTAAAAGAGACAGCCTTGAAAGCTTTGGATTTGCGTGGATTACATTTTTGAAGTTCTGGGACAATCCTGTTCTGTGCTGATAATCATATCCACTTCTCAGCATTTTGTTTTGACAAGCTAAAAAAGTCTAGAAAACAATTTATTACTTGCTATACTGAGATGAAAATCAAAATTCCTTCTAATTCTACAAGTCAAATAATTTCATCATCTTTTAAAGGTAAAAAAGAAAACTTTCTACTGAAACAGAAGAGAGGAAAGAAAGTTGGAACTACAGCATCCTCTCATCTCGCCTGGCCTTTCAGAACAAAGGAAGGAGGTGACTGGTCACTCCTCGTTCAATATCAAAGGTGAAAGCCATAATTCAGCCGGTCGCTGAGGTGTGATGATGAATGTCCTCAGCTCTGCTCAGGTCCTGAGTGAGACGGGAGACTGGCCAAACACAGACCACATACCATTGTTGAGAGAGTCCAGGAATGCTGGTTGGCTGAGCAGAGTTCTTAGCGAGGACAATGTGAATGTGAGAGAAGTGGTTAAGAAAAAGTGGAGGTCCAGTATGTTAAACGCATGACTGGAAAAACTTTATCTACTCCTGCTCAATACAAGCACTGCGGATTAGAAACGTTTTAGCGTTTTATGTGAAGTTAAACTTGGGGTTTTGGATATAATGGATAGGTACAACACACGCATACCCTGCTCAACTCGTCATTAAACCTCGTTTTATATGGGAATTACTAATGCAAATACTAATTTGAGCTTTCTAAAGCACACATACAGGCTTTAATTAATTAATTAATTAATTGACTGTAGATACAGAAAGACAACATTCACAAATACAGAAATAAAGTAATAAGTACAAATAAAAGATAAGGTGTATATGTCAACTTTCAGATTATTTTGTCAGAGGTCATTGTAACCCGTCTGCCAATATCCATCGGGCTCGTGAGCGGAGCGCCTCACACTTGGCTCTTTTCTCCTCTCCGCTATCTTCACATCACAATTCTATTTGCTCATGTTGGTAAATATGGTTATTTATTCCGGTTCTTACCGAGAGTTAGATGACAAGATTGCTACCTTCCTCATATCTGTCCGTTCAATGAGGCTCGAGCCAAGTTGGTTAGCTTAGCTTAGCTTAGGGGAAACAGCTAGCCTGGATCTGTCCAAAGGTTAAAAAAGCCTTCCAGCACCTCTAAAGCTCAGTAATTACGGAGTCTGCAGACAGAAAACAAAATGTACAAGTCTGCAAAACTAAGCTTACAGATACAAACGTCACTGTACAAGTTTGCAAAACTACAGTTACAGATACAAACCCCTGTTTTCAAGTACGCCTTTTAGAATGATATAATATTCCATAAGTAACTGACATGTTCTCATTTGTTTATCCATTGAAAACCCAAATTATAAAAACAACAAGTTGTTGTTTAATGGGGGGGGGTTATGTGCTGGACTATTTCTTGGCCAAGAGCAGTGACTGCCTGTAGTCTCCACTGGTTTCGTGGCAACCTCACTTTTACAATTGTTTTGGTATGGATTAAACACACGTAACGTGTTAATTTGTGTTCTTTAGAAGTACTGGTAAGCCCATTTTATTGCCTTTGGACAGAGCCAGGCTAGTTGTTTCCCCGTTGCCCGTCTTTATGCTAAGCTAAGATAAGCTAATCACCTTCTGGCTCTAGCTTCATGTTTACCACAAAGTGTATTTCACAAAATGTCATACTATTACTTTAAATGCCTATATTTAATGACAATTGACTTATAATTTATAACTAATGTCTTTTATTTATGACTGACTTTGTCTTAACACATGTACAACAAAACAAGTTATTCCTGTTTGTAATTTAGTAGTGAGAGAAAGTGAGAAAGAGGAAGAGAGAGAAGGAAAAAAGCAAGGGCAGGAGATATACAGAGATGGTTTTCCTGTTGCTAATATACACTAGTCAGAAAGACAGCATGGGGTTGTACAGTCAGAGTCAAATACAGCCACATCTAAAGGAGCTGCAAACCTGTATTCAGTATGCTGTAAGACAAAACTCAAAACTACATTGGAAATGTGGTTGCTGAAGAGCAAACGCTTTGCTTCTAAAATGCTTCCAGTGAGTGGATGCAAAAGGCAACGCAGCCACAGCCAGTCAACATTTGAGGTAATGTGCCTTACAAAGTGGCAAATAGTTTGAGAGCAGCGTTCAAGATTTCAATTTGATTCAGTGATAGGGACTCTTAAATTTCATAAGTGGATTTAGTGGTTCATGAAAATAAACCCCGCATTTTATAATGCATATTTGGTTGTGAGTCACATCAACATGGAACTAACCAGACTTGTATGAAGGGCTGATGTGATGCTTTACTCTGCCTCTCTTGTTAACTTGATCCGTTTTGAAGGTAAAAGATCTTCAGGCAATGAAAGCTTTAGTTCTATGTAACAATAACAAACTAAATTGATTTTATTTGCTTAACCAAAGAGAAATGTACTTTTTTGCAGAAACAAAATAAATGCACTCGATATCTGTTTGTGAGTGATTTAATACTGCCCCAGCCAACTGTTTCAGTCTCTGCGTTTTAATTCAAACACCAGGTCCAGACAAAAGCTCACAATAATCCCCGGATAAGCGTCACAGCCTACAGCCTGCAGGTGTAGGTGTATTAAAGATAAACAACACCAACTTATGAGACATGCTGCCTGACCCGTGCCCATGGAGTTCCACATGTTGAGCAGTCCAACATGTGGTCCTTGATGTAAAAGGGATAACAAGTCAATCTGAAAATCTCATCTTGTTGTCAAAATTGCACACACTCAAAGGCCAGGCAACAATGACGAGTGCTCAGCATTCATATAAACAGGCTTATTTACAGTCTAAAAGCGCAGCGATTATGTGAACCCCCTCCCCTCTCCCTCCACATACATATACAGCGACAGGGATGTCAGTCGATTGCTAGCTAGTGCTATTGATTTGTCAAATCACTGACATTTTTGCTCACCAGGGTATTTGAGGGCACTGGCAATGTCTGTCCATCTCTGACAGTGAATCTCTCAGAAGCTGTGTTTTTCATGTGCGCGACATGCATTGACAGCACTGACACCTCATAGGCCAGTTTGTCATTTCGCCTCTCACGCTAGAAAAGCTGTAACAAAAAAGTCAGACGGTTTGATGATTTGCAATTATTGGCTAAGTCAGCTGTTTTTCCCCCCTGATATTTGTCTGAAATGCCTAAATCAGCTGTTATATCATCCTGTGAGTGCCCAGTTACGACCCTGAACACACCAAGCCCAGTCGGCCATCATCTTCGGTAGGACTGTTATTGGGGCGGTCCATTGCCCGTAGTTTTTGTGGTGTGTCGGGCACTAATCCACAGCCACATTCAGCCAGCTGAGCATGTTGAAATAGCAGCAGACGCACTCACTAAAAGAGAGCTTTCTGATTGGTTGTTCAGTCAGGTGTATTAGTACATGAATGAAGAAAATAAAGTCGCCAAGTGGAGTGAAAACAGTAAGCTAGTTTGTTGTCTTTCCTCACAGCTGGGACTTTTTGTTTCTGTTTCCGGATTACAAGTACTGCCACCTTAAGAAACTGAATTTAAAAAAAATTATTTGTATGTTAATGAGTGTCTTTATTTGAGGTTTCCCCATTTGTTCCTCTTCACTTTCTAATATCGGAAGATTTCTGAGCTGTGTTTGAGGACACTTAAATGTAAATTCATGGTCAGGGGTTATTTTGTAGCAGGCAACTTTTGGGTGTATGAGGACATGAACCATCAGTGAAAATCATTTTAAGAGGATCTGGGTATTATTCAGTGAACATTGGTAAAGGGGAAGCCTTACAGATTTTGCACCAACTATACTTCAATATAAACTTGATTTCTTTTATAATCTCTTAAAAACAATATATTGTTTTGTTCTAGTCACCATACTGATACTTTTCAAAAATTAATTAAGTAGGGCTCGTCTATGAAGAAAAGTAACATAGGGCTATTGGGAAGGGGGGGGTTACACACAGTTGAATCCCTGAATGGTGGCAGACAAGCGTTGAAGGTCGACCTTTCTGTGAGCTCATGTGGACGAGGACTCAACTGAGAAGTGCACATTATGGAGAGAGCCTGTCTGCTTGACATATGGTGCCAATTACCAGCTGATGGGGTTGCCGAGGTAAAAAGGCCAATCCATATTGGCCCTTCCCACCCAGGTTTGCACAAGCAGCCATTCATCAGATTCTGCAAGAACACCTCCCACCCAAATCCTAAACCAAACCCCAACCTGTGTAGAGTGGACAGGCAGCCAACACATGGCTCCTTGACTCAATGTACAGACAACTCAAAGTCAAGTATACATGCTGATTTTCAGGTATGTTCATTACAAACCAGGGTCTAACTGCAATTTTACTACTTTCCATCCAGACTTACTTTTTGTTGCCAAAGCTCTCAGATTAAGAGTTTACATCTTGAAAGACAATGGGACAATGTACAAGATATTTAAATCAAACAGTATTAAAGAAACGAAGATAAAACTTTACTGTTTGTTCCTCTCTGTCGGTCTTTGTCTCACACTGAAACACAGGGGCACGTACACATGAAATGGATTTCAGAAGTGACTCATCATGACTAAGATGCATTAACTCTGGCGCTTTCTCTGACACCACCAGGTTAGTACATGAGTCAAAAAGGTTAATGATCTGTACAATTCCCATTTTAGGACATCTCAGACTCTGCTTGTCACGCTCAGCTCTACTAAACTGTCACCAGTCTAAGCCTTACTTAGTCCCAGTTACTCTTAAGCTAAAGCTGTGATTTGAGCTGAATGTTCATAAGTTGTAAACAGTTACATGCATGTTCATGTTATCATGCTAACAAGGCTATAATTAGCATGTTAATTAGGATGTTCAACAGCTATTGGATCTTTAAGGTGCACTGTGGAGTTTTCTTGTTAACAAACAAAAGTTATGTTTACATTTACTGTTACTCACCAAAACTCATACCTTTAACCTACTAAAATGTGGCATGTGACATTTAGCATACTCAAAAAGCCAGGCAACTATCGAGTAAAACCTTATCAACGTGCAAAAAAATAGCCTGAGCTGAAAATGTAATTATTTCCCATTCCTGTTCAGATCATGAAAAGAATGATTCATTCTTCCACACGTTCTGGTAGCTGCCACATAATATAATGAAGCTACGTATGAACTAGCTTACGTTTGGTTAAAAGATTCATTACCACTCACCCATTTTATCGGCCTATATAGTGTCCAGTAGTCTTGAGACAGATCAAAAGACACTGTAGCGCCAGCACACAGCTGGTAAAAATGCTCTCGGCTTTCATGCAACTTCAAATTGGCTCACTTATAGCATTTTGCTTTTACGGCAGGTAATTCAAATCATTTCCTTCCTTCCTGAGAAATTAATACAACGCTATTATTATTCTGCTCTCTTGTGAATGCCATGCAAGATTGGTGCTATAATATATCATATAGTGGGCCAGCATGAAAAATAAGATTTTACTCTACATAGGCATCATCTCTCCAAACCTACTGGGGCATTATTTGGGTTGCACTACACAGCAATGTGCTGAGGCAAAACATTGTTTACCCTCAGCTTATAAATAATGGAGCTGTTATCTCCCAGTGTTTATTATGGACTTGCATCATTGAATCTTAGCTCTCTTGGCTAACTCACCACCTTATTTTTCCAAGTGCAAGCTCCTATCATCACTCTTTTTATTATTATAGTTTAGGTCTATAAAACTGCACTTTATATTTCATTTTTTCTTCTGCTAAAGTCTGTGTGAAGCTGTCTAACTTTGATCAGAAAGGTGAAATATATTATTATTATAAATACTGAAATGTGTGAAAGTGAGAGAAGTATATGAGCATATTTCATATTCCTCCGGGTTGCATGAACCTAACCAGCTTATGTATGTTTTTTTTACAAGCACAGCCATTTTTTTTGAAAACCCGACCATCCACCCATCCAGTCTGCCGCCTGCCAGGTTGGCCAGTAGCAAAGCAATCTAAGTTATATATCATCTGGCTTCAAGATGCAGAACTGATCTTTATGGATCAGGATGGTGCCCAAAACTCCTTTTTTTAAAAAGGAGCAGTGAAGCCATGAGCAGCCAGTGAGAGGAGGAGACAGAGATGCCTTTATGTTAATGGTTTCTACAGATTCCAATCCTCTGTCTGTCTTTTTCCAGTCGCTCAGCCACACTACGCTGATTAAATCATGAAGTCGAGGTTGAGGTGGATTTTAGGGGCAAGCTGTGTCAGTCCGCACACTGTATATGCAGGTCTACCATCAACCAGTCTGTCAATCTAGTAAAGGGCTTGAAAATTAATGTGAAAAGTTCAGACGCTTTCTCATGACATCACCAGCAAGGTTATGATCTCTAACAGAATATATATTTAACCTTCCTTTCATATGTATACTGAATATTTAACAGCTCTAGTCAAAAATCATACAAATATCGTCCAACACAAAAATAAGCCTCTGAAATAATGAAAAACATGGGGAACTAAAGAAGGAATGTACCGTATAATCAATGGTCAACAGGCGTTTGACTAGAAGAGGCCAATTTCTCAGACAAAAAGACAAGCAGAAATACATCACGTGTCTGGAGAGCAGAGATTACAAAAGCCACAGGAGGAGACAGGGCTCATCAACTTAGCCTACACAGAGACTGGAATATCTGCCCACATTAACCACACACATTATGGTACATTCTGTACGTGCACATGCCTGGCAACAGAGCACATGGTGACTCCCACTGTGAATCAATCATTTACTGAGCTATCAAAATATCTTGTGCATGCAAACCCGACACTCGGGCATTAAAAATGGCATGTCTGCGAGCTACAACTAATCAGACATTCAATATTTCAAAACCCCCTGGAGTTCTTCTAATTAAATTTGTACTCTTGGCCACAAATCATTTTGTATTGATGTTGTTGGTTAACAGAAAGCAAATGTATTGATGGTTAACTTTTTTCTCGTGAGGGAGCCACAAAGCTGCTGTGAAGCCCATGTTGTTTGTTAGCCACGCTACTTAGGTCCAGGGGGAACATTTTTAAATAACTATGGATGTATTGCCATGAAATCTGCAGACATTCATGGATCCCAGCGGATAAGACCTTAAGAGTTTGATGATTCCACTTAGCGCCATGAACAGGCCAAAATTTCCACTTGTGTAACACTTTAGTTCTAAACTAATGACTGAATTCCCACCAGCATCAGCTGGACTTTGAGAGTAATACTAACAAAAAATCCCAACATGCTAAACACGAACAGGTTACTGCGCTAACTGGCTGCATGCTAACATGCTAAACATTACATGCGAAATGTTAGCCTGTTAACACTATTTGCACAAATAACTAAAAAGCAATAAGTTACGTAACAAACATTAGCGTGCTACCAAGGTAACGTACTAAATATTACAAGCTAAGTGGACTAACTGATTTTTTTGGTCACTTGGGGGCAGCAAAAACAAGCAGAAGCTGCAGTAACAGTTGCTAGAAGCACATAGTTTCATGTTTGTGAGGTTGATCAAAGAAATATGCCAATTAAATGTTGTTTTTTCTGTAGGGTGGGCTTACAACAGCATAGCTAGGTATACATCTCATCCACGCTTGTCGCCATTTTGGTGTCAATTTTTCGGCCGCCATTTGTCTGGCTCTGGCACAGAAAATGACTTACCCATTATTAATCCTGGAACCACGCTACCTCAGATCAAACTTTAGATTTTTTAGTCATATAAATCTTAAAATGGCAAAGTTGTCTCTCTATTTGTCAGCATCCAATGATTTTGTAATGATCATTATATCCTCACGGGGCTGCTGGAGTGGCTATAGACTTTTATTTATCTTTTTCTATCCTCGGTCTGATCTCTGAATATGCCAGTCAAACGGTGAGTCATAGAAACAGCAACACATAGATTTCACCACCGGAGCACCTGTCCCTATCAATCTGTGGACTGTGTTTAGGCCATGAACCTATTTTATATTCACAAATAAAGTATGCAATGTATTTTCACCGGCGTTTAAATGCCAGCACGTATCAAATCTGTGTCATTATAATGATTACTTCCAAGACTGAAAGAATGCAGAAAGAAGCCACATTGTGTCGTATTGTGAGCAGTCTTTGTGGGAAAGAAAAATCTATTTGACAAGGCAGGTCTGAATGTTCTTTGCTGACTGTGGGAGTTGTTGGCACTTTGGGAGTAGTTATGGTGTCGTTAACACGGGATTCATCTGTTGCTCAACTGTCCTCACGTATGAAACACGGCTTCCCTGCTGGGGCATTGTGAAAGTGCAATTCCTGGAGCAACACAACCTAGTCACGACTTCTGCATATCCAACATGGTTGGGTGACTTCACCATTGGTATTGTATTCCTGTAGGTATTTGTTCAGCACCAGTAGCTAGCTAGTGTGAAAGCTTAGACAAAAAAAGGTGGACCTTTTCCTGGTGAAATAATTTGGGGCTTAGCAGGATCCGTCAGATACCATGACCACAGCTACTGGGGGCATGCTTAAACACTCATGCATGGTTTTGGAGGTAGTTATTCCTGGTCTGTGGGCCTGGGGCAATGACAGGTTTAGTGTGTGGGGGCAGGAAATGGCAACCGTTCTGTGCAGTGCTCAGCGAGGTCTGAAGCGCTGTCCTGGGGCCAGTGGTTAAGAGGGGGGTGGGGGACATGAGGGAGGTCAGGGCAAAGGGCAGGCCAGGGCAGTTCAGTTATTCAGGGTAAAAGGGGACAGAAAGTGTGAAATAAACACATGACATTATGATAACTGCAGAGGCCTTTGGCAGCAGCATCACAAACGCAAAATAAAACAGAGATTAGCGTGTTAGGTCTAATGAATGAACAACGTAATGATGAAAAGGCCATTACATACTAATTAAGAATGTATCAATAATAATAATGAACCAAAAATAAAATACTGTTAGTATAACACTGACAGGGGCAATTTGCCACTAATGAGTACTTTTACTTTTGATTCTTTGAGCACATTTTGTTAATAATACTCATGTACTTCTATTATGAATGGAGGACTATTACCTAAAGAGTACTGTTACATTGAGGCATTGCTACTTTTACTGAAGTAAAATATCTCAGTACTTCTGAAATCCTCAATGTTTTTCCCACTGACTTTTATGAGCTTTTAGATTGGGCTTCAAAAGACTATTTCTTAAAGTGAGAAATAACACATTCTTTCTCTTAGTTGTCTTCATAAGCAATTAAATGCACTAATACAGAGTAAAGTTTAATACACTCTACAGCCTTAATTAATTAGGTATGACCAGTACCTTATGGTGGCTAATGCTAGCTAATGTTAGCAAACGTCTGTTCGCTGGCTTTATGACTATTCTCCACTGCCGTTATACAGCAGTATCTATCTTAAGTTTGCTAACATAATCTAGCATTAGCTATAGTCAACTGGTCATATGAGACGAAGAGAAGTAAAGCTGTAGGTGCAAATGGCCTGAGTGTATTCAACAATGCATTGTGTTGCTCAGACTGTGTTATTTCTGATTTCAAAAATGACATAGTCTTGCTATTAAGAGGCGGATCTGAACATGTTTATACTGTAAAATATGCTTACAAGGTTGCTAATTAGCTCATGCTTGTTAACGCTGCATTAGGCAATACCTTTGAACATAACTGAATTAAATGACTCTCCATAATCAAATGACTCCCTGCTTTCTGCTCATTGTTTTCGTTAGCTGGAATGAAAAAAACAAACAGTGCTGGTTCATATAAAACCTGGCTGCCCAGGTCTCACAAAGCTCCCACAACACTACCTGCCCAGTGTGAAGTGGCTGCTAAAGTAAACAGGTGGCTGGTGAGAATAATGAAACATCTGACCATACAAAGAGAAACATATTTTTCTCAGGGAATGGTGGACCAAATGGGATGCCCATGCTGCTTTATGTTGGATATGAAACTAGGCAACGGAAAATAACTCATGGAGCTTCAAAATTAGAATATTACTCAAATGAAACAAAACATTTAGATGTTGTATAACCCATATACTGCACATTACATGTAGGTAAGTTATATAATTTGCATATGGATGTTAAGCCTATGGATCTTTCATGCACATTTCACTGATAATTAACTCTGTTTCCAGTGTAGTAGGTACACCTAGCTAAAACTAATGCAGTCTAATAAAACAGCCCTGCAATAAATCCTATCTTCATGAAGGTTATAATGTTCAGAAGTGTTGATTAAAATTATATATCATTATATCATTATACTGAGATGTCTTCCCAATATTTTGTCCACACAGTTAATATCAGTGAGGGTAGACTATACAACTAAATGTGGTATTAAACTGCATTTTAAGTAGGTGTACCATTTAAACTGGAAGCTGATAATGTACCTTATGTTTTACTCATGGTTGATATAGAGGTTTCAGGTTATTACTAAATCACCAAAATGGTCAAAATAGTCAGTAACCGGATGTATGCAGTGCACAAGTTCTGATTGTAGAGTGTTATTCTGTTGAAAACAACATTTTAAATCACTTCACGTCAGCTGCTGGAGAGCATGTCGGCTCTGGGTGTGAATAACTAGCTATACGGTACAAAGTGACTGAGCACTTAAACTTTGAACCATGGTGGTAGCAAAAGTTTGAATAATAAGCAGTCTGAAAGTGATTATAATTTCGGGGTGTTGAATCGTTCACCATGAAAAACGTTTATTTACGTGTTTTGTTCCGACGACACAGTTGATTTCACTGATTAGTTCCTCTTCTTCGGTTGAATGTGTGCCAATAAGTGAAATCACCTGGTGCATCCTTTGGCTCGAACAAAAACCAGCATACACTCTGCTTTCCACGGGACTTGTGGCTATAAATACCTTAATTTGAAAGGGAGTGTAATTGGCCCGCTGACAGAGAGTAGGAAACCTAGAAACAGATCATTAAAATATTCACAGAGTCGACTCTTTGCTGTCAGAAAGTAACAAGGATATTTTTCTGTGGTATCTGCTGCAAATGTATAACTAAACCTGCAGTTTCTAAACAAGGCACATAAATCATCAATGACAGAAATATATGAGGTTAGCATCAATGTTACAAGTGAGTTCAGCTCACTCTAATGGATCATGTCACATTAGACATCAGCGGGCACATTAAACACTCACTAGGTGTATTAGAGTATCATTTCAAGTCATTTACAGCTGTGGAAACTCCCTTAAAATAAATGAGCCCCCCCCCAGCTCACCAAACCCCTCCGGAAAGTCCCCAGAGATGCTTTATTTACCTCTATGTGTACTGCCACACACACATACATAAAACTGCATCACAACTCCCTACTCTCTGGACTAATGGCACACAGAGAGACGGTGTTCAAATAGCTCAGCTGGTTGCACCTGCTCAGATGGGTTTCGGTAAAAATAAGTCATTTTGTAGACAGCCGCAGTAAATACTGCTGTTGGCATTGGCATGTGAGAGGCTGGAAATTATGAATAAAAACAACAACAACCTCTGGTTCTCCCACTTTCCTCCCTCCCACCCTGCGCTGGATCTAAATAAGAGCCTCTTTTCAGATGCCGGGAGTCAACACGCACTTCAGGCAAAGAGAAGAAGAACCTGTCTCTGGTTCAGGTGGGCTCATTTTCCTGCCAATATTTCTTTTGGCCGTCACCAACTCCACCTTGTAATTGGCCCACTTGTGTCAAGTGGTCATCCTAATTGAGAAGAAAACTGTTAACACAAAGACCCTTAAGCCAAAGGAGTACTATAGATGGCTGAGTGCAAAGCTTCAAAATACTAGTTCAAAAGTGGATAGTGTGGTTCATTAGCCTTTAGACTGGCTCTTACTTTCTCACCTCATCCCCTTTTCTCCCTCATTCTCATTTTCTTTCTTGCTCTTCTTTCTTAGTAGAATTAATGTGGCTGTCAGTGCTGTGGTGGTCCCCTCAACCTCTACAAACATGCAGCGTTTGGCCCCAGTTCCTCCCCCTTCTTCTCTCCTAAAGACGTCCACTACCTTTCCCCAAGAAAACCTGCTCGCAGCATTCTCCCCTTTCTGAAAATATTTTTCCACTGCCCCGTCCAAACCATGAGGGCCTTTCTTTGGACACACACACACACACACACACACACACATACACACACAGCACGGTTTAGCGCTCATTCACTCTTGCTCTGTGAGTTTACGTTTTCTCCCCACCTGGGTGAAAAAGCTTTTCTTTTTTTTTTAAAAAGTGACACAGGAAAAAAAAATCACAGAAACTCTCGCCCAACAAAAAGGATTAGGAGTTGGGTTTCTGAGATTGTCAGATGTGACAATCTCCATTTCTGCAACTCCGCTCTCTTTGATGTTAATACCCTCTCTGGAAGCCAGCGATCTTCAATGATCACATTTTCTGTACATGCAGTGAGAAGTCAAGATGAATCAGACAAGGCTATGCAATCCCCAGCCTGGTGGTAGGAAAGGTAACACTGGACCGACAAGAGAAATATAATATGTACAAATGTACAAATGTTTGGACAAGTGAATGGGAAACTGTGTCCAAACATTTGACTGATACTGTATACTAAATATAATTTGTGGTAATGGGGGAAAGCTGCAACAGTGGGAAACCAAACAATCAGAGATGTAAGAGATGTTGGTGTATCAGCTAAGAAATATGTTTTGATGTTGCATTATCAGAGTCCCTGCTCACCTCCTAATCATTTCTAATATCCAATAAATCCAGCCTGTGTGTCATACTATATATAACACACGTGTAAACACACAAAGCTCCACAAAGAAAAAGGAACAATATCAAAGTAGAGGCCAGTGTGCACAGATCGCTTGAGGCAGTTTTCTTCCTCAAACTGGCTTGACGATGGAAAGAAAGGCCCCTGCAGCTGAGGAGACAGGAGGAGGAGGTGGCGGAGGAGAGGAAGTAACCTCTCCACTGCGTTGGCCCTGATGTTGGAGGATGCATCTGCAATGCGAGGTCACGCCTGGTCGGGAGCAGGGATTTACAGGCCCTTCAAGAAGAAACCACCCCTGCCCCCCAAAAACACCACCTACCCTCCACCTCCATTCCCCCCTTCCAAGGCCCCTCTGGGAGCTGACGGTTCGGGTCCCAGTGTAAATATATTTTTTCTCTATCAAAGACACATTTTCCAACCACTGTCAAAGGGGAGGAGGGTGCTTTGGAGGGGAGAGGGCTACGAGAAAAGACAGAGAGTGGGGGTGAAATTTTTCCCCTCTTCTTCCCCCCTTTTCTCCCCCCTCTCTCGTCTGCTGCTGCCTGCCGGGTCCTAGCAACATCTGGCACTGTTTATCACCTGGCCTGCTGGTTCAGGCAGGAAGGGAAAGGCTGAAAGGGGAACATAGTGCCAGCCTGAGGTCTGCTATAGCAGGGTTAAAAGATAATTCTAATTTATTACAATTTGGGTGCCATTTCTGTAGTTTTGGCCACCATTTCTATTGGTCATGATAACATTGTACGATAAGTAGTTGCGGAAATCTGGAAACACAGCACCATCGCTAAAAAGAAGTCTGATGAGGAAAATAAGGAAAACAACTGTGGTATGTTGTAAGTATGGTAGTGATAATTGTTAAAAAGTCTATATTGAACCAGAAAGTCAGTCCGTAAACTTTAATGGATGTTTACAACACACAGTTTGGGTAATAATGTTATTGTTCACCTTTGTTTTCTCTTCCAAATACGTTTGGCTAACTTGAGAGTTTGTTTAAATCTTGTATGATTGTCTGACCGCTCCAGTTTCTTTTTAGCGATGACGCTACTGTATTCACAGATCTCAGCAGTTAAAAAATTAGCCTTGTAGTTTTCTTATAACATTGCTCCAAAGCGCTACATTGGTCAAAAACTCCACAGGTTCCAATGTAATTATTGCTGATAAGAATGATGTCCACAACTACGAAAATAAAAAACAATTTTTAAGCAAAATTATCCTTTTGAGCTCTGGGACAGCGTGAGGTCAGTGCAGTTTTACCTCACAATATTTAAAATACAAATATGTGTAAAATATATGTATAAAACCTTTGTTACTGCTTATGCAATTATCATACAACTTACCTAACTGATTTGAAAGTGAGCTGATAGTGAGCCTTTTCCTGCCTGGAGCCTGGCATCAGAAAGTGACAGACGGAGAGAGAATATAGGCGAAAGACAAGGTTCATAGGACAATGAGGCCCATTGATACAGTGGAGACAGGACCGGGTGCCTCCAGCACGCTGAGAGCGGCTGACGGTGCACAGAGGCACAATGATTACAGTCTGCATTACAAATGGCTAAAACAGAGCTTTGGTCCGGCAGAGGCCACAGCATCAGCAGAGACCTTGTCCAGATAGGTCTTTGAAACCCCACTACAAGCTAATTTTGGTCTCTTTATGCCTTGTTTATTACACAGTGTCCAAATCACCAGGAACACCTTTCAGAGATGGAGTTGCAGCTGCTTTTTTTCACAATGGAAAGATTAAAAATACTTCTCTACCTCGTCCGTTTCTCCTTACCTGCATTTCCTCCTTAAAGTATATTCAATAAAGGAATAAAATTCAGCTCATTGGTGGACTTGAAAGACATTCAGTGCATGTAGCAAACAAAGCAGCTGATACTGATATGATATGCTATTTAATACTACCTGGACCATAGACAGCACAAGTGTACCCTTGTGCTTTGCACAGCAGGCACACTAAATAAAACTTCCAAGAGGTCAAACCTGAAAATCCCACAAGTAAATAATTTCTTTCCCTGCCTTTTTCCCTCTCACTCTTTTCCACTTAGACCAAAAGGAATTCCATTGAGTTTTAGAGATAAGTTATGTTGCACCACAATCATTTTCCACGCTCTGCAGCTCGTGCCTGCAGAGCAGCGGATCTCTCCCATTCATGTCTCTGGCATCCAAGCTGCCTCTCCAAAAGACACCTAAACAAGTTATCGACGCCATCTATGGGGCTTATGCGAAACTGCACCTGAATCCTTAATAACATTGCTGATTGTGTCTCAGCATGAAGAGGACGGATTCATAAGTAAGCAGTATCTTTCTGATTTGATTTCCCTCTTGAGAGAAAAACATATGTTAGGATTTACTTAACAATTCAGACATCTTCCAGGAAGTTCAGAGGAATGATTCTTTGCTTCTGAACACACGCCTGTTTGTCCTTAATTTGCAAAACATATTCAACACAAGTTTAGAATACTCATCTGGACTGTGAGTTTCCTAACTCTAATCCCAACCCTGATCTTAACCTAAAGCTAATTCTAAAAAAAATAGTCTTAATCCTCAAAACAGCCCTTTGACAAATGGGGACTGGCCAAAGTCCTCACAAAGATAGAAGTACAAGAGCACACACACACACACACACACACACACACACACACATCATCAGTTTTGTTTTGTTTTTTAACTATTTACGCCCTGCCTTTGCTCTCAGAGTGTGACCTATTACCTGTTTAAGATCTATTTCAAGTAAAGTGGATGTCCTGTATCTTAGGGGCTGGGTAATGAATACTACGGGGAGATGTGCTGTACCTGTCTGTAGGTGGAGATGATGATCTCTCTCAGATGGTAGTGCATGGGGGTCATGGTCTCGCTGACAGAGTCCAGGGCCATGTCCACCTCCCTCTTCATCCTGTGGCCGTCAGGGAGCAGACGCACCAGCTGCATCACGACCTGCACACCAGAAACAACAGATACTCGTTATAAAGTATGTTTCTATCCAAAGGTTTCAAGAATGTTTCAAAGTTGTGACAAGACTGCAAAACACCATTGACTCTGGTACAGCTGCCTCCCACCTAACATGGCTTTATGTCATTTTAATGAATGAGACCGATGCTGCACCTACAGTAAAAGTAGAAGCAGGTCCAGACAACGTCATCGTTTACTCAAAAAATATGCTTTCCGAGTGTGACAACTTTGCAATATTTTGTCTTTTTTCACATCTCTGGCATTTCAGCTCACCATTTTTGCAAAATTCAAAATAAAACACACGGATCGAAATGTACTGAACCTACAATTTCTCTGGTTTTATCTTTTTAATTCATTTTAAACGGGGCTGAAAAACAATCTCACCACAAGGTATATTTAGTAGCTATTTTGGAGCTTTCAGTTGTATCCCACGATCTTCCTCAGCAGCTGGAGTTGGCCCAGTTGTCAGTGTACTGTCAAATTTCCATTTTTCTGAACTCTATGATGTTAGCTTTAAAGCTGAGATTGAAAGTTCATTCTTGATCTCGGAAACAGCAGTTGACAAAACAATCTTAACACAAGGTCTATTGAGCAGCTGTTCTGTCACGTCACATGATCCTCCTTGTGGTGTCAACTACCGTTTAAGGTCCAACTTCAAATCTCATTTTTTAAAATGTTTTTTTTTTTTGTCCTTTTAATCCATCCTATACATGTAACTCGTTGCTGTGTGCATTTTAATGTAAGGCATGTTGTGTTTAGGTGCAATGAAAATGTTATAAAAAAATATAATCGCCTTGCCTAGAATTTGCGTTTTTATGTCTTATAGTGCATGTTTTATTCAGTGTTTTAATGCATTATGTAAAGCACTTTGAATTTCCTTCATGTATGACTGTATTGGCATCATCACGCCATGCCAAAATGTATACTTGTACCATTAAATAAAATACAAATACTATGAGAACAAAACATCCAGGGAAACTGTTGATAAATGTTCTTTGTGCAACACTCAGCTGAGTTGATAAGAGTACTGCCTGCCAGTCCTGACCTAATTGAAATATTGGTACGTGTGAGTCATGCTTGTTCATTTACAGTGTTGACCTAGCTGAGATGGGGAATGTTTCCATCAGCATTGTGGGGCAGTCGGCTGCAAGATAGTTTACTAAACCTTGCTGGTGGCCCGTCTGCAGCTGGTTTACTTCAGATAATAATGATAATACCGATAAGAAGAAGAAGAAGAAGGCAGAGAGGGAGGAAAACCAAAGAGCAGGATCAGAGAACAGAACAGGCCTGCAGGCAGAACCCTATTTTCTTATTCACTGTGTGTTTCAGACCATCAGCATGCAGCCTGACTACTGTCCCTGGGAAAAACACACAGTCTCTGTCAGGTTGCATAAAACATTTACAAATTTTTCTTAAGATTGCTCTTGAGGTACTGTTTTTTCTTAACTTCTATGTATTTTACTGAAAGTTGCGATCCACGACATGCCTTTTAATACACAGACTGACTTTACACAACAGCTCAATCTATAATATAAAAGTTATTCATGTTTTCTGGTCCTTTAAAATAGTGTGTTTACACCACCAATATTTTTAAATAATCATGTAAGGTAGGCTCTTACTTTGAATTTGTATTATTATTTAAGAAAATTACAAAAAGCCAGTTTCCCATCTATAACTCAAACTCTTCAGTTATGTGTTTGTTTGCACCTTAAGTTGATATGGTTAAAATGACTTATTGGGCATTTCAGTAATGGAGAACAAAATGTAAGAAATTCCTTGAAGCATCAAATATGCATAAGGATTACAATTTATTAAAGCTGTTTATGAGTTAACGCCTTTTTAGCCACTTGGGGGCAGCAGAATAAAAGTTGTGAACACAACAGTGATGTTAGTCTCACCTTTTAAGTTGATATAGTGACCTTGTTATAAAACAGTTACTTATTCACAGATCCAGCAGTTGTGGAACGACATTATCATTCATTTAGAGTCGTGTTCATGTCTACCTGGTGAATGTAAGTCCAATATTCGCTCTCTTTTAGCTCTGTTTTTGGTCTCTACCCCCTCCTGAGGGATATATCTGGCTCTTTAGCTGCTAAATGCTCCACTATTCCCAGCCATAGCAACACCTTTTTCTCAGATAAGGCGACGAGGATGGCAACATCACACATCCTTCAGAGGCTGAATTGGAGGCAAGACAAGGTTTCCGTGGCGACCAATCTGTGTATCCCAGAAACTCCGGTGGCTGCGCTGCTGTGATTGGCACGTGGTATTGTGTGCCTGCAGAGTGCGGCCTCTTTCTGTGTGTCCAATGTTTACAGTGCTGAGGACACGGCCAGCAGGTTCCAGCCGCTGATTCATTGTCACAACTCTGAATCAAGAAAACCACCCAACAGCTCTAATTCACACTTACTATTCAGAGCAGAGGAGAAGGGCTTTGGCTTCTGGCTTTGTTCAGGCAAAGCTTTCAATCACAGGTGCAGAGTAAGAGTTTAAGAAACTAAAAAGGACTTTACAGTACCCCTTTAATGTACACTTGTATGGCATGCATTGTTTGCTTGGAAGAAATAGTGATGGAGTCATTAAAAGAGATGAAACTTTACAATAACTGCCCTGCTAATAATTTCCAGAGCTATGACCACAAGCAAACCTTGCACACATCTCCTGCGTTGAAGTTATGTTTACAATTTAAAGGTTTTGCTACTCTGCATTGCCTTCATTGACTCAACTACACTAAGTTAGTTAATGAAATATTTGTTGCTGCTCTAAAGACTCTCCAGCAGCGGTATTCACAGTACAGTTAAACAAACAGAGAAATAAGTGCCACCCACAGAAATTAAAGCCTCATCAACAGAGAATCAAAGGGTTTAAAAGGTTGCAGAACTGGCTGTCCTCTTTTGATTGTCAAGTGAGCTCTGGTAAATGCAATGCAATATCAAGAACAACATCATTTAAGACTCTAGAGGAAACAAATATTTGGCATTTTTGCTCAAAAAATGACTGAAATGATGTTTGGATAAGGCATTGGTTTTTAGTGTACATACCTCAAATTCTCCTTTTGTGTACTTGGCATCAGGAACACTCACAATCTCATCATCAGCAAACTCTGGAAACCCCTGCAGGTGAAAGACACCAGTTTTTATGTTATTTTGGATGATGAAAACATTATACATGTGATCATTTTTAGGCAAATGGTATTAAAATACTGCAGGCCTTAATGAACATGCAGAAAACTCAAGGAGTCGTCTTACATTAAAGTGCCAGAGAGTCAGAACAGCGACAACCGTGGCGGTCGTGGTCCTGCCTCTGCCGTTAGAGCAGTTAAAGACGAAGGCGGAGTGAGAGTCCTCCGCCAAGGCACTCTTCATGGCCTCCAACAGCTTATCAAAATCCTGACAACAAGAACACACACACAGAGTTCATGTACAAAAACACACACACACACACACAACTACCACAATATCTCTTTATTTAACCTAAATTTAAGTGTGTAATAAGGAAATCAGTCAAAGGTATAACAACATATAAGTATCATATTTAATCACGTTCTTTACTTTTATTTTACGCATCTTAATGGAATTTTTTTGTGAACAGATCATGCACATTACAGAAAATACATTAAAATATGAAATCAATGCTAAATCAAATAGCTTGAAACTGATTTATGATCTATAATTTTATATTTTTACTTCACATTTAGACAAACACAAACACTAATAGAAATCTGCAAAATTAATGAATAATATTGAAGAAAGTGAGAAAATACAAACAAGATTTGCTTATTATTGTAAGGTGAGCTCAGTACGACAGTAACATTCTTAACCACTAGAGGGAGCACAAGGCTTTTTTAATTGTTGCAGCTTCTAAAAAGGAACCTATAAGGTATTTCTGCACCTCATGCCTGCATGTTTGTGAGTGTATTCACATCATTACCTCCTCCCTGGGTGCGCTGCAGTCTGGCAGGGAGATGCGCTTGTAGACGAGGCCCTGGTGGGAGCCTTTGTGCTGGTTGAAGATCTCCTGGGCTGTCAGGCAGCTTTTAAACATCTTCATCTGTTTCTCCTGCTCCAGCATCACCTCAAGCCACTTCTGAGCTCGCAGGATCTCCTCCTTCAGAGACGTCTCCAGTTTCTACAGGCCAGGAGGGGACATGAGAGCACTTTCACGTCAACTGTCTAAAGCTAGACCACATTCTAAGCTTCTGATGGTAAAACTGTCCCTGTAAAACGGTCTCAGGCAATCATTTATCTGATTGTAAGTGCCTTGAAAAGCATCCAAAAAAGATCATTTTCACTCCACCTCTATTAGCTGTGGGTCAGACGATGGGATGGAAATGTGCTGGTCCAGGCACAACGGCTCCCTTGGTGTAAAAATCTGACCGTTCCCTTCCAGCACCAGCTCCTCCTGCAAGTTGACCCACAACACGTGGCTGTGCTTCCTCTTCTCATCCGTCAGGTGGGCCAAAACCGCTCCGGTAGCCTGCACACAGCAAGTTTACAATCAGACGGCAAGGAGCTGGAAGTCCGGCTTGAGCATCCTGAGGTGGGCGTGCGAGTCTCCATGAAATCATCATGAGTCATTCTTCTGAGTCTATTTGTACTTTCATGAATATTCATGACTGCAAGGACGCATATTGGTGAGGATTACAAAATTGTCAGTTTGATGTGCAAATTTTCTGTGATAATGGGGATGTGCAAAGTCAGTCTTTTACAAATTATACTAAAGATTACAGAAATTCCAAAGAATTATATCTGCTGCTCCTTATCTTGATTTGTGAGTCTGCTACAATCTCTAATAAGTCCATAAATTGACTACTTAGAGAGACAAGAATTACAAATAATCCTCTCTAGATGGAAGTGGTAGTCCATAACAACATAAATAATCCCCTTTTCAATCCTTCTAGATGATGTTTGAGATATATGTGATTCAGTATTGTCACAAAGTAATTGAGAGCTTTATAATTAATTTGATGATAGTATGAGTGAACCTGCTGCACCTCTGATGTCGGCTGAGCCATTCCATAAACAGGCATCTTGGGTACTCGTCTGAAGTTGACCGCCTTCATCTCCTTCACTGTGCTGAGCACGTCTGGAGCCAAGCACTCATCAGCAACCTGTGCAGACACATGCAGTTATACATTACTCATAACATATAATATATATCATGCATTTGAAGATAAGGTGATTACATAATTGTGTGAGAAACAATGAGAGATATCTTGAAGACTCATGTGGCGAGTTTTTTCAGTGAGAATATATCTGTGTCCTGCACGATATGGTTTTGGTTTCACATTACAGACACAATCAAAATTCTATTGACCACAGCTTTAGTCTTCTGTGTGCGTGCCTGATTGCCTCACCAGGACGCGAGCTCCTCTGGTGACCAGCTCAGCCGGGGCAGAGAGCTCCGATAGGTCCATGCAGGCCAGTAACCTGTACAGCCACGTGTGGCAGCACATCCACTGGCTGAAGTTGGACACGAAGGCAAGAGGATACTGCAAAATAAAAAATATAGTTACAACTCAACATTATTTGAATGGCTTATAACCTTTTTTTACTTATATCAATAAAGAAATTTAGACTGGAAAAAAAAAAGCTTTACCTGTTCGTGAAGGTATGCATTAAATACAATCAAGTAGAAGTAGCGCTCCAAGCTCTGCATGGTTCTGTTGAGAAAGTAGTCTTTGGTACTGCTTCCCTAAGAAACAAACAAAAGCTTCAATATCTCTTCATAGTAGCAGCTCATATTTCTGTAAGGTGTTTCTTTAACTAACTTAACTTGCGTTTAACATCCCACTGATTTCCTGACAGACAGGAGGGAAAATTATACAAAAAAATTCAACACTCTAATGTTATTCATTACTTAAGTCCTCCATCAGCTTGAGGGCCCACAAGGACTTTTTATGCATCATCACCATCCTTTGATTTCTGTCTCTCTCTTGCTTTATTTAGCAAAACATAAACTGAGCAGTAGAAGCTGTTGGGATTCAAGCGCCATCTACCGCTCAAGGTTCTGCCTTTGAAGAGAAATTTCAGGTTGCAGTCTGCGCTGCTAAATCTCAGCAAAAAAATAAAATAAAAAAAGGGGGATCATCACTAACCTGAATTTGATAATCTTCTCCAATCCCCTCCAGCTTACTCTTGTTCTCATATATTGCTTCTTTTATGTTGTGCATTTCTGAACACAGGGTGATAGCCTGGTCAACCTGTCAGATAAAAACAGGACATTATCAACTTTTGACTGTTATCAGCTCACATTCTTTGGTCCATTAGAATGAAATATAAAACCAATTGGACCTTTTAAGACCTTGATCTCAATGATATAAGTTGAAGATCCCCTCCAGAAATGTTTCAAGACATAACAAAATACTCTGCTTTACCTCCTCCATGACCTGCTGTCCATTAGGCAGCTTGTTGATCAGAGACTGGATGACCTGGAACAGTGGTTTGGGCTCTGAAGCTGCAGTCTCCTCAACTCTGCAAAACAATGCAAACAAGGTCAAGTCCTATCTAACCTGGCATCAAAAAAGGCTGAATGACACTAGTTTCAAAGCTGCATCACTACACTGTATTACTAAACATGTGAGGAAGCTTTATGTCATGTCATTCTCCATTTTCCGGATTCATTCGTTGCCGAGCTCTTACTGAGGCGGTGGCTGCGAATCACCCCTCAGGCGATTCATGACCAGCGTGCCCAGGATCATGGCTAGGTTGGTGCGGCCTACGCCCACCTGGCAGCTGAAGAGCAGAGCAGGCAGCCGCCGGGACGCATCGTGGCCAAGAGACAAGCTGGTGCTCTCCTGGAAAACAGAGCACATAAAGGAGGAGAGACTCTCAGAGATGACAGACTGTAAAACACCTAACAGAGATGAACGGTGTTATATCACTAAGGTGGTAATGAGATGTCGTTATCATGACAGCAGTGCTAAAGATGAAAAAGTTCCCCAGTGAGCATGGTTTTGGCAATTTGCAGGTTATAACTGGCCTGAATTTGTTTTAGTAGTTAAATATAACCGGCCTCAGACAGTCATTGAAAAGCTCTTCAGCTGCAAATCACTAAATCAATACTTGCTGGTTCCTAATGTGATTTTGGAAACTGTGGTTTTAAAGCCTGTTTAAACCAGAGAAATGGGAAGTGAGGGAACATCCTGGAAGTTATAATTGCACTGGCAAATATGAAGGATTGCCATGCCTGAAATCTTTCAGCAAGAAAAACTCTACAAGGACAATGCCTTGAGTGAAACGGTGAGTACGGTGGGACTCAGTAAAGCTCTGATCCAAACACAGTCTAAAAAAAAAAAAAAAAAAAAAAAAAAAAAAAGGACCCACTTACCAACCACAGGGAACTGGACCGGCTGCTGAAAGTCAGTCCAAAAAAGGGCAAAACAAGACGAAAAGAACATCCTGTGTGAGTGAAGGGCAGGACGGAAACCAGACAGAGCAGATGACCAAAGAGTGGGCAGAAAGTGAGTACCATTTCTTTTAATAACTATCACACTTATTAGTGATTGATACCGTAGCACAGGACAGGACAGATTCAAAAGGCTAAATGTGGATTCAAATGACCTTCTCGCTACCTCAGTGAGAAAATCCAGATGCTCTCCAATATTCCAGCCATTAATAACTTTAATGGCACATCAAAACAAGATCTCATCAAGAGGAGCACAACCAAAAAAGGTCTATCTAATTGTTGTACTGTTAGCGTGATTGACGTTTTTACATGAGCTTACCCTGAGTATGTTAACAAATGCGTCAAAGTCTTCTTCCAATGGTGCTCCCTCCATTGGTAGTGGTAATCTGTAGTACCTGCAATACAACAGATTGTTACTGAGAGTTGAACCTTGGGCCTGTGTTGTGTCAATATTGGCCTTATGTAGGTCATAACACACTGCACATACACAACCTAACCTGACCTAAAGTAAGACCCGACAACGGAGCTCCCTCGTGTTGCGTTTACTAATTTCATGAGTCTCATAGAAACCTCGCCTCCTTCCGCAATCCACAAGGGATGATGGGAAAGATCAAAATCATGGGATCATTAACGTTCCCTTAAAAACCCCACCACCTGCTATTTCAAACTACCTGTAATAAAACATCCTGCTGCTTTCTTTTGACTACAAAACTTCAAGAGAGTCTGAGACGAGGCTTCAGCGCTCTGCTCAGGGAATAATATATTCTCTTGCCCTGGAAATGTTGCTGCTCATGACATCTCAATAAAGCTGACACTGCTGATCTGATCACAAACAGGATGCTGCAATCTTTAGTTTTTAGGGCAACCAGTCTTTGCACAAACAAGAGCCACTATTTATAACCTGCAACCACACGTAAATTGACATGTGAGCTGAGGAGCTAAGGGCTACTAAAGGAACAATGTAAACAACCTGTATGCCGGCATGGTGAACATGGGCCTCTTATAGACCTCTTCAGTCACGTGGATGTCCTCCTCACACGTGATGAAGATCTTCTGTGGCTCATCTTTAAAGTACTCGATGTCGTTGTAGACGTAGAAGATGTTTTCGTTGAGCTTGGCAAAGTCATGGAGCTGCGGAGGAAGGAAGAAGGGAGTGTTTTAATACTGCTGTAAACTATACTGTGCCAAAAAACTCAGCTTTGTCGCATGCAGATGCTGAGTAAGCTTATGTTCGGCACCTCCTTTCTGACAGTGAGCTCTAGGCTCTCCACCAGCTCCTCCTTTCCCAGGCCATGAAGGTTTTCATGCAGGTTTTCCTTCCTCCTGGGGGTGTACGGCACAAAGTTGTCCTCCTTGTGCAGGAAAACCACCGGCTCCTCTCTTACACAAAAGAATATAACCTCCTGTTTGCAAAAGCACAGCAAGATATGCATCAAATAATAGCTTTTTAAAGAAAATGGTTGTTGCCTTCTACCAATTACACCACTTCCAAGAGCAACTGGAAACAATCTGTTGTCATGTGACATGCAGCACATGAGTAAGGAGTTTAGAGAGGGCCCACGTATAATTTTGTCAATTTCATTTCAATTACGGTCAGTTTCTGGCTGCTGTAAGCAGAGAGATTCATTTTCCACTGGTACACACGACCGCAACTTTCTGTTTGCTCAGTTCTACAATTCAGCCACAGCCCTCCACTGAGCACTTGACTCCTCAAATATTTACTGACAACACGCCTAGAAAGGCCAGGCAGAGCTACACAGGCACCAACACGGGGGAATTAAGGGCATAAAATCTACAACAACATATAGACGATTTATGTGAGGTCATGTGCGTTGGTCCAAACTTCTGCCTATATGAATGTGTACATAAAATAAAATAACAGTCACCTCGTGTCCTTGCGCCTGGAGCCTCTGAAGAACCTGTTTGAAGCCACTCAGGCTCGGCTGACCCATCCCATACAGCGGGTAGGATCCCTTGACTTGGCGGAAGTTGGGCGCTCCATAGCTGCCCGTGGTATTGAGGACGTCTGCCTTGCTGTACACATCCTGGACCATGAAGTACTCCCCCTGGAAAGCAATGCAACTTTCATTTGACTTCATCTGAGAGCATGACCCCATCACAACATTTCTCCAGCTTCCACTCGAGCACGCATTAGCATTTGTAAATTCTGCAGAGCAAATATGTCAACACTAAAAAGTGGTTGGATAAATCTGAAAAAGGTGTTTACACGTAAAAAAGACTTTCCTTCTCACTGGCATTTTAAGTTTTTAGTTCTCTGAAACACCAAAACAATCAGAGAAAGGCTAATATTGCTTCTTCTTCCTCCTCTTTCTGTTGGCAAATAACAAAACTGGCACAGTCCAGTTACTCTGTTGTCTCAACAGGTTTAATCTCTGCTCTGTTGCCTCCATCTATCCAAGAATATTTATATTGTGTTTCAGTAGAGCTGAGTAATCAAAATTTCTAAATATATTGACATATTTTCCAGTTTCCATTGTCAGGGTCAAGTATAAAATAATGACGTGATTGTGGTTCATAGAGGATAATTAATTAATCATTAATTCCTACACTGCTGCACTTTACTTTATTTCTCGAAGTTGTCTTGACTACATAAACATAAATACAGATCACTGTTAACTAGGGATGGGTTCCGATAGCCGGTTCCATTTTGGATCCAGTTCCAGGTTGGTAAAACACCCTGACCTGTAGCAGTGCAACAAGTTTCACCTTCAGGTAACATTAAGTGCATCGTGCCAGCAGACAAATCCTTGATTTATTTAGCTGATATCTGCTGAGAGATAAAGTAGAATTAATATTATTTCCACTGTGTTGTTTTTACTTCTGCACTTCAGCAGCACAATGAGGAGCAAACGCACTTTTACCTCGATTTGATAAAATGCTATCGAACCCCATCCCTACTGACAACATCTGTATTGTGTGATCCTAACATTTCTGATACACAGTACTAGGATGAGCAGACATATTCCATTGCTCTGGAAAACGTCTTTTCATGTCCACACTCCAACATGAGGTTGGTGTTTTCAGGTTTCTGAGTTGTGAAAACACAGCGAGGAAAAGATGTGTTTTCGAATGTATCCGCCATCATGTGGACATGACCTTACTGTAGGTGAAACTACTGACCTATCTATACATGTAAACAAAGGCTGTGGGTTAACACTGACAAAACACCGCATGCCTGAACAGACACAGCAGAGGTGACAGAGCAGATCAAAGTCCTGATAGAAGGGTGACAAAATTCCTGTTTCAATGGCTGCCCCACATCATAAAACAGCGCATGACAATGTTCCTATGCCACGCTGCAATTTGGACATGTGAATGTGAAAAGAGCAGGCATAAAGACAGGTGAGCTGATTCCACGTCTTTCCACGACAGCGCGGCGCCTTCTTTCAGCCAAGAGGTTTGTCTTGCATGTTGTCCTCACCTGCACCAGGTAGTGCTCGGGCATAGTGTCTGATATCCGGCCGACTTTGTAGTTGGTCTTGAGGATGTCATCGTGAATCTGAAATTCCTGTCTGCAATTATACCTGTAAAACAGAGCACAACAGCAGGTCTGGATGGTAAACAGAGGCCAATTCAATTATCAGCTACTATTTGCCAGGCCTGGATTGACAAATGAGATGATAACGGGGCAAACACTGGCTGGGGGGGGAGTGGGCATGGGATTGTCACCACAGTGATCAAAGAGGATTAACACCCAATTGTGAGAACGCGGATTCGGGGAGGGACTTACGTGATGACGACAGGTGCGACTTTGTTGGTGATAATGGACTTGGCCTTGTTGTTGTGGATGTTGACTGTCTGAAAGGGGCTCATGCTAAGAGACTGCCTGCTGTCGGCCATCCCGTTGCCATGGACACTCTCAAGGGGCGACGCTACGGAAACAGGCTGTGGCGCGGCACTGGCAGTTGTACCCATGCTCCACAAGCAGCTGTGAATGACATCGCAGCGGACTCAGAAACAGGAAGCAAACACACTCTCTCACACACACACACACACACACACAGACACACACACACAGTGGCAACACTTACAGTATATCTAAAAGTGTGAAAAGCTATACTGTATTAGTCATTGATTTTATATAAATGACATAAGAACACTTTTTCAAGTAACATACAGATTTATTTTTCACATTTTTAGCCATGCTAGCAGCATGGGATGGCGTTGGGATGGCGTTGGGATGGCAACGTCGGTCTCTCTGTCAGTCCACCGCTTTGATCCAGATTGAAATATCTCAACAACTATTGGATGGATTGCCCCACTCCCCAGCGGACCAATCCTTCTGACTTTGATGATCCCCTGACCTTTCCTCTAGAGCCACTATGAGGTTGACTTTTTTGGTTTTTCTCTGTCCAAGCCCCTGTAATAACTGACTGCAGACTGTAGCTTCATATTTAGTGTACAGACATGAGAGTGCTATCAATCTCTGCAAGAAAGTAAATGAGCTTTTCTCCCCAAACATGAAACTATTATTTTAAATGTGGACTTCATATTGTGTTTTTGCATTTATGATGTACATTCATGCAGAGGTTTATGGCACATGTATTTATTTTATCCAGCTGCCGAATCTCAAAACTGTAAATAAGAGTTATTATTCTCTACACTTGAGATGCTGTCAAACTGCTCCCGCTATTATTTCTGATTTATTACATGAAAAAAAAACCCAGAACAGACTGAACCTGTTTGATGCCTGTGTGTGATGTGTGATAAAGAGCCAGTTTAGGCTATGTGATAAATCATGTCATAAATGTGGAGCAGTTCTGTGTGTCTTTTAAGAGAGACAGAACATGCAGAGGTTTAGCCAGTGCCCCATCAAACCCCCCTTTTAGGTTTAGTCAGCACTCAAATTACAATCATCATTAATTTCATATCTCTGCAATTGAATCAGAGTGGCATGGGATTAGAGGCAAGTGTGACAGTATTTATATTTTAATCATACGACTTGATACAGAGCACTCAGACCCCCACGCCAGCCAGCCACAGGTTTCAAGCAAACCTCCTCCCCTCTGAATAAACAGTGAGCTTTGCAGGGAGCTCTGCAGATAAACAAACGAGTCTTGCGACAAGCTAGCAGTCAGGAATAACACTGCTCCTCAACATCACTTGTAACACGTAGCTGTAGTCAGGAACCTACAGCACCAGAGCACACAAACAGAGAAAGGCACACAGAAATACACAGTTCCCACATAAAACCTTAAACAATACACAGAAAGGCACAGTGTGTCACCCAACACAAACTCACAGATACACATACTGTAACACTGGAGCTGCAAAGTGTAGACCAGAATCAATCCAACATCAGAATCTACTTGATGTGACACAGCTGAGGCGTATGGCAAGGTTGAATGCTGCCGCCTGAGCTCAAAGCACCTCTGTGTGATCTCCAGCTCTGAACAGAGTGGACTCGCATTGTGCAGAGAGGCTCTGCGGAGACAGAAGTGCCGGGTGAGTCACCGCTACTCTCCTCTTTGTTGCGTCTGGAGCTGAGTGGGCAGGTCAACCTTATTCTCAGAGACCGTTTTATTCGGTAGGCAGATTCTCTTCTCACAAGCACAACGGGGAAGATAACAGCCTATTGATTTGTTTGTTACTTTGTCTGCTGGCATGGTTAAAATATACAGATACAAAGTCTAAAATGTTTTTACAGCTTGACTTGAATGATTGTATGATTTTAGGAAATAGGCCACTATGAAGTAACTGCAGAGTAAAAAGACTGAGGAGTAAAAAGAGGCAGAATCTCTACTAAGTTCCATAAAAGGCAGCTAAGTTTTCAAGAATCCTGTGCTCCAGCTGGCCAAATCTATTTGAGTCCTCACCACATACCAAAAGCATCTCTGTTGCCATAATTCAGTAACTACCACAAGAAAAACAGCAAAAACCCTCCACACTGCAACAATCTGCCAAAATTTGACATCTTACGTGTGAAATGAGCGGTCTATACTGCGAGATCCTTTTCTTTGCTGCTTGTTTTCTGCCATGGTCCAAAGGAGTGTGAGAACTTGGCATCACATCCAAAAAGAAATCTTCCTCTTTTGGATCCCCTCGCCCACCCCCAGTCGGTGGGAAACACCCCTCGCGGGAGCTCAAAGTGCCCGGCTGCTTGGCATTGGGCAAAAACTTCAGGAGCTCGAGCTTTCAGACAGCGTCCTCCTCGTCCTGATTCATGCAAGAGACTCAATTCTCTACGGAGGGGACCGGGGGAAGTAGTGGTACATCTGGCAGCCAGATGGCTAAAGTTCAGGTCCCTTTCACTGGGACAGGCTGTGCACAAAGGCGACACAGTTAACTCTTGTACTGTACAGCGAGCAGTACAAAGACACACGCTGGAATGATAGCTTGATCAATCGATCAAATTTATCCAAGTCACTTATCAAGCAAAGATGCCAAACATTTGCTGGTTACGGCTTCTCAAAGGAGAGGATGCACTGCTTTTCTGTGTTTTATAAAAGTGTAAAATATTTAGGGTTTTGGACTGTTGGTCAGACAGAAAAAAAATTGCAATTTGAAGACGTCACCTTGAGCCCTGAGTACTTGTGATGGTCATTTTTCATTATTTTTGACATTTAATAGACTAAACAAAAGATTGTCATTTAGTTTCTCGATATTGTAATGTTACTATTGTTATTACTAGTCACATTGCAATCCAAATTTAGTGCAAATTTAGTGCAAATCTGCAAAAGAAAATGTGGATTAATGCACGTTTCCGTCCACTACGGATATGCCAATATTAGGAGTTGGGCACATCCAGATAGCAGATTGGTGGCGCAAATTCTCCAGTCGGGTTAAAACATTGCAGAAGAAGAGGGCACAACGAGATGTAGAAAACAGAGATATGGCATTAGTATATGTTTCATGTATTAACTTGACGAAGGTTAAGCCCTCTCATCGCTCCACACATTTTCCATATCTCCAGTGGAGCAGGAGCTTCAGTAGATTTATCGGTACACCAACTTTTTAAAATTTCCGGCTTTTCCACTCATTCGTTCTACTCGGCATACGCGCAAATTAAAATGCGCAGAAAAACAGGTGGATCAGACTAACTGTCTACTCTGTACACACAAAATCTATGGCATGTATATCTGTTCTGGAAGAGGGATTCCTCCTCTGTTGCTCTTCTGGAGGTTCCTTCCTTTTTTCCTCCATTAAATTGTATTTTTGGGGTGTTTTTCCTTATCCAAACCAAGATAGAGGGTGTTGTACAGATTGTAAAGCCCTTTGAATCAAAAATGAATAATGAATAATAAATAAAAATGTCAGTGTCACGGTAGTGTCACGTCTTCTGCACTAGTAAAAAAAGTTTAGGTATAATATGAAACATGACAGATATAAGATGTCTTCTGCGTGTCCTTGACTTCCTATTTGGACTAAAAACAGAGCTTACAGTCTGTGCATTCCTCACAGTAAAGAGCATTTACATAGCAAACCCTTTTTTTAATCTCTGTCACTTTAAGGATATTTAATCAGTAGGTTTCCTTTACCCACCACCACAGTCATGCAAGATAATATGCATGTTCCTATGTGGCTCAGTCGAAGCCTATAAAACACTGACAACAGATTCTCCAATTATCCTCATCCACACAAGAGCTTCCTATATCTTATTCCATGTGGAGTTATTTGTAAAACGTCCGAGTGTAAAATGAGGCTAACTGACACTTCCTGACAGAAGCTTCAGTTTTACAGACCTCCAAAGGAAACGTGACATTATTAATGCTGCAGCACATACACTAGCTTGCTCACTGAAACTGGTACATCAACAACCCTACTCTGTCTTACCTTACAGCCTGTCACCTCACAGCGCACGCACACTTTGATACGGAAGTTCCTGCCACACACAAGCTCAGCTCGTCAGCCACACTGATTTCAGCATGGGCAGGCCAGGTCTAGCGGGCGGGCAGCTGGGGCGGAGGCCTGAGTAGAAATAGCACTCAGTCATAAACATCCTCCTGGAGATCCAATCAAGGCAACTCATGAGAGAGGCTGTTTATCCCACATGTCAACCAGAGTAGTGTCGTACTGCTCGTGAGGCCAATAAAACGACAAGACAAACTCGGATTTCCTCTGACGACGTGGAATAACAAAGAAACAAGATTATCTGGAGTTGGACTTTGTGTGTTGACCAGACAGGTCGTGGACAGCTGGTCGAAGTTAGTCAAAGGCACTAATATTTAAATTCACCGATTGCACACTAAGAATACGACCATGGAAACTGGAACCTCCTGCCAGCCTACCAGCACTGCCCCATTCAAGGCTGCCACATTTAAATTCAGCCGGTGTCCCAACTTTGCTGTAGCAACGTCTTCAGACAAAAGGGTCTGAGTGCAGACAGGAAAGAGCATGCAGCTGCAGGATGCATCTGTTGGTGGCCCCGAGGAAGGATGCAGAGCACTCTTCATTCACAAGAGATGCAAGGGTTCAAGAGAGAAGGGTATCACTTTGTAACGCTTGGGAGATCTTTCAACACAACTTCCCATATCGAGATGGAGAAGAGAGTCGCAAGCGTGGCAGCAAGAACCACAAATAAAAGTCCAAATGCAATGCAACTTGCTTACTTCGCAACACTGCTCATCTTATTCAAGGATCCTGGGCATTTCTGGTCTCCAAGGAGGCCACTCGTTCAGTCTGCCAATGTTAAGTCTGAAAGCCTGATGGCTGCACAAAACCACATTAAAAAACGACAGAATTACATGAATGCAACATAAGCTGATGTTGTATGGTGCAGATTGCTAAAGCAGCGCCACATTTATCGATACGTTTTTTCTGTTTTGAGTGTGTACACCTTTGGAAATCTGACAACAACATATGCAGAATGGTGCAAAAGGCTGTTCAACATTGCTCAAAACCTACTTTAATGTATGCCAATTAAGTTTGGTGTAATTCAATCCTAGTCTTATTTATAACAATGACACAATGTCCCACAGTCTCTCACTCATCACAGGATACTAGACCACCAAACCATTCAATACAACCCACTCACACCCCCCAAGGCAGAGGAAGTGTAAGCACACCTTGACAGGAAATGCTTAGTTGTACTCTCTGAAACTTCCTCCCTGCAGCTGTACACATATTTCACCAGTGGGGTTAGGGGTTACATACAGGCGTGATTCCACAGGACATTGCTAGTTCCTGAGCTAAATATCAGCGCTGCGCGGAAATGAGCTCAGCGCTTCCTCTGCAGAAAGTCTTTTTTGTTTTCCCCCCCAACTGTTCCAAAGACCTCATTGTGAGTTTGTGTCAACTTACAGCTCTGATGTTTGTTTTGATCCAAAATAAATCGCCCAACAGCCTGTTCAGAAAGAGACTGTGGCAAAAAGGAAGCCATGCGTTGCATTGTTCAAGGATGCAATTACCAAATCTAACGTCAAATGACCCCAAATAGTTTTTGCAATACAAACTGACTGGAAAACAACTGACTGAAAAGCACTTTTTTTCCCCCAGTTAAAGCAGCGAATCTACTGGGACTCCATGAATGAGACAAAAACAAACTATGCTACTGCAGTGAATATAACATAAATCACATGAATAACCTTAAGCCCTCTACATTCTTGCTTTCATCACAGCTTGACACTGAGCTGCTAAAAAGGGTGAGCAAATCTATTTTTAAAACACTGCCTGTAATTTATTTCATTTCAAGATGGCAATTGTATCCCCCTATGATTTCAAGGCTGCAGTAATGTGGCTTTCATTTTTTTCTAAACCCCAGCGTCTGACCACAATATTCTGTCAGCACCACCAGGCCAACTGACAGCATTTTTACTTGCCTTGGCGAACCTCTGCGAAGGACACATCTTACACCAATTTGTTAACATGTTTCGTTTCGCCTGCCACTCAGACTGAAGCGGTAAACTTGTGTATGTGCAAACACATCTCGACTTAGCAGCTGCATTTTCGAGCCTGTCAAACAGGCGCTGGTCCTCTGGTAAAGGAATGGGAGCTGATAAACACTTCAGAGGAGAGACTAAGCACCACATGCCAAGAAGAAAGTAATCCATGTAGCTATGTGAATATCAAACATGACTGGTATTATAAAAGAATGTGTTAGAACAAAGAATCTCTCTCTGCAAAAGGGAAAGGAGCTTTTATATTCTATGACAGAAGAAATTTCAATATCAAGTCTGAGGTAAAATTACTTGAGTGATATTTACTCAACAATGTATTGTATGCTTCAGAAACATACTGATGACATGTCTAGCCTGCAGCAGGACTTTAAGTATCATAACACAGAGAGCGTAAAGTATCAGAACTATACCTGACATTCAGCTGATCAGTCCACCATCCGAGAGGTGCTTGACTCTCTGAAGAACACAATAAAAAAAAACAGAAAATAGTGCGTTAAAAATGACAAAAATGACAGCAGCACTGGTCTCAGTCAGACATCCTCACTGGCATCTCTCTCTGGTCTGTGAGGCAATCTGTCCCCTCCCGCTGATCACACTACAGCAGGCGGCGGTCTCGCATCATTAAGGCGTCCTTATAAAGCGAGTCAATGAACATGTCCTTCAGTGAGGACAGATCCCAGACAGGCACTCTGCAGGAGAAGGCAGAGGGAGGTGGGGGGGGACACACAGCTCTCCGTCTGAGATTTAGATGGGTGGCGGCATGCTCCCTTGTTGGTTTTCTGTTACTTTTTTGTATGCATCCCCTGTGCATGAGGTGCAAGGCTGCTCGCGCATGCCGGGATTTGTGGGGGTGTGTGTATGTGTGTGTGAAACTGTGTGTGTTTGTGTGTGGGGATGTGTAAAGAGGATGTGGAGGCGGACCCAGAGAGGCTTACTCATCATCCACTTCACTATCCAGTCACTACCGGAGCCTCCTGCCTCCCACACATGGCAGACCTTTTAACAACTGTCTGAAACACAATAAATAAATGAAACCTCCACTTAAACTTATTACAATCAGCCGTTAACCCACACCGACATGATGTAATGTAGACCTGCCAGGAGGCTGACATTCAGTAACAACTGCACACAGATGACATCACGTAAGCCTAATTCACTACGATGCTCTAATTACTCCATTCATTAGCAGTTAACACGTGCCATGTTGAAGGCAAACAAGCTTACAGCTGGGCAAATACTTAGATTTAAGCTTGAGGTTCAGCTGCAAAGGGCTGTGTGCCCTACCTCTTGTAGTCGTAACCCTGAGGTCAGACCAACTCATCATGCACTGAGTGTCCTATTTCATCCTGTATAAAGCAAGAACAAAGCCAACAGTGTCCAGTGATATTATACATGTAGAGGCACAGACTTACAAAAAAATTCCTGCTAAACATACACATACCTGACAACAACTATAACTCCAAATGAGTAAACAAAACACCGAACAACATCAAGCTCATCTTCAACATGGCTGCCGGTGAGAATATTTTCTTACAAAAGTATGTGTAATCAACAGTCTTTCACAAGATAGTGTCCAAATTAGGCTTATTTGCAATAGTGGTGAAGTGGTTTTCGAGATATGGATGTAAAATCGACTGCTGCCACACCTGTTCCTTCCTTCCTGCAACAACGCAGGCCAAGGCTCTGATGTTCTTGCAACACGATGAATGTGAAACAAAACCCTCCCATGGCCCGAAAAACCTCAGAACATAAATGAATCAATCCAGCGAGTGAGCAATCATAAACATGATTTTGTTTCCTGTGGGTGATTTTGTAAAATCAAAACAAAATTTCAAGAAACAAGAAGTTGTCTAGTAGATGCCACTAAAAGATACAGAAATTAAATTAAATAAAGTGCCAAAAAAGCTGACACATCTAGTTACTCTGACAGGCTCAAACCCTTAATTTCCTTCCATTTTTTAAAAATTTGATTGCGATAAAGCAGAGCACAATTTGGAGTAAGAGGATGTTCTGTGACAGATGAAGAAAAACTTCCTCTCTGCTAAATGTCCCCAATGGAAAAAGAAGCATACGGCAAATATCACCTGTCTTGTCCAAATCCTATCTCAGGTCTGGTGTCTGTCTTACCCACAAAAAGCCAATTTGCTAAAAGCATTGTAACAGCAACAGGAAAGGAAAAGATAGTAAAGGGAAATATTTAACCTGAGCCAAAGTTCAGCTCCTAGGAGCAGTATGAGCATGAGTAAAATGACTATTATTTTGATACAAAATTAACCTTTTAAAATGACATTTTCTTTGTATTTTCTCGCAGTATGGGGACGTCACTGGCAAATCTATTTTTTTTTTAAATCAAAAACGCTGTCAAGTTATACATATATCACCAACACTAATGCTAAATGATGAAATGACAATGAGATCACCAGAAGAGACACATTTTTAAGGGGATATGAAATATTCACTTGAGTCTAGTGATCAAATATGACACCTTGTGGTAAAAATTATCTATTGCACTCAGGCGTGTACACAAGATTTCTAGTCCCTGGGACACAGATGTTCATTATCTTATGACAACTATATCAACTCCAAACAGGTGTTTATACAGTAACTTGGCACAACTTAATAGATATTTTAAATGCTGCGAAATCGGATCAAAACAATCAGGCTTTAAAATCTTTTATGGGACTCAAAATAATAGAGAAAATCAACAATTTCTCATATCTGCTGAAGCAACCCTGGGTTTTAGGGGGTTAAATTTGCCTAAAGAAACCCCAAACCTAACTGGACCTCTGTTTTGAGTTTATCAGTTCCCAACCAATATCCCTGCTACCCATAAATAATTTATAATAGGCTATGACAACAGAAAATTAGCAACTTTCCAAGTTAAGCCTGGGAGGAGTAAACTTTCTGTTCTATGCCTCTTATCAAGATAAACCAAGAATAAACAGCTCAATCATTTATGATCCAGGTGTCCATTCATCGAGGAGTTTCATGCTCTCACTCTTGATTAATTGTGATGTCCGCGGTTTGATCTGCGCTCTGGGTTGTCAAGAGCCAGTTTCTGTCTTCCCCCAGGATGTGAGGTAAAGTGATACGAACAGAGGAGACTGATCCCAGCTGCACGGACTAAATCAAACAAAGGCCGGGTCTGCAATACATCAAAGGGCATCATGTGCTTTGTCTTACTGCACTATAGGCTTTTCATACTTTACATGAAGAATGAACATGTCTTGGTGCATTTCACGAATGTTGATCATGACTATGGGCATTTCAGACTATGAAAAAATGATTTTGCACTGGCAGAATATATTCAGTGATATGCTTTGTGATTCAAAATGCACAAAAAAAATATTCCTTAAAGACTAAAAGTACTTTTCTGCCTATGAGCTGATGACAACATATACGTTGGCTATAACATAGTATATATGAGTATGTAAGTTCATTTTTTTCCTTTGGGAACAATATAAACTAAGTTCAAAGGCCCACTTACTAGTTTTCCAGAGCTTTCAATCACATCTCTCAGCCTTCTTCAGTGAAGAAGCTAGTAAACAGACCTTTGAGTTTAAATAATTTTGTGGTCAATATGGCGTTATCTTACAGTATATAAAATAAATTCAAGCCAGTAAATTATCTGCAGAAGAAGTAGGTGCACATTTTATAAAAGGCTGCTAAAAAGGTGTTGAATTGTGACTTTGTTAATGTACTACATAACCCAAATATTTCATTGTTTGAATGTACTGTAGTTTTCACAACTTTTCAGGCACACAAGTGTTTATGGCACCCATTCACTATAAGCTGTACATCACAGTAAAAGAGAAAATGTTGTGTGTGTGTTTTTAAAGTAATTAAAAGTCTAAATGGACATTTATCTGATGATGTGTTGGCCTGATAATGAGCACCAACTTGCAGGCCATAGTTTCCCCAACTTTTTATTATTCATCACTGCCTGTGACCAAATCATTGGCCAGATGCAGTGCACAATACAGTGCAGGCATGGAGAGTGGGGGGTGCCAAGCACATGTATGCCCCATCAACCACACAAACACTTTTGCATCATGAAAATATCCTTCACCGGTCAAGTCTTCTCAAAGTGCACAGCTGCAAATATTTATAATGCATAATCAATAAAGGTATTCAGAAACCGTTAAGAGTTCTAGCATCCAAAACGGCATGAATGTTAACTTTCAGGCTGCCGCGGCTCGTGCAACAAGAGCCGTAAACTTTAAAGCTACTCACCATTTCAGCACACGGTAGGTGAAAAAGGCGTCTGGCCCTTAAGAAAGCGTGTTCTCAGAGCTCGGTTTGTCCGGTGTGGAAGATGTACCCGAGGTGCACCGCTTTCCGTTTATAGCACTGGAAAAAACATGCATTGATTTTTTTTGTCCTTTCTCGGGAAATTTACGAGGAAAAGGATTTCGCTATGTGAAGGCAGACATGCGCATGCGCAGTCTGCGGCCATCCTCGGACGCTCTCGGCTCGTCTCTCTAACTATAATTATTCACATCCAAACCTTAATTAAAATATTAATTACTGAGCTTTGTGACCTTGTGGCGTGAGCTGATATGTTTTATGTTATTATGCAAATCTCAATGGTCCACCACTTAAAACGTATAGGAGTGTTAGTATTATAGGAAAATAATATGAAAATCTAAAACACCATAAAACGTATGGTACGGTCACTAAAAGCTCAATATTGACCTAAGCTATAAAGTTCTATATAAATAGTGTATGAGTATTATAAGTCAACCTCTGGAAGTTAAAATATGATAAAGTGAGATAAGGTGGCTGTTTCCTGTTTAATTCTACCCCCGTTGGTCCTGACGTGTCTGGTCAATATAAAGTTTTTATTGATCTTATCTTTTGTGGTACTCCTCTTTTTATCTCCATTTTTATCTTTTATCTTAACATCCTTGTGTGAAGCCCTAAATGCGCATATAGGTCTAGTTATACAACAGATGTTTAAAATAGAACATACATAGCACACAAGGTCATACTGTAACTATAAATGTGATTTATAATCCTGATAATACTGAATATTGAAGGATGTTTTTCACAGCAATGTCTTGCGTCAACAATGTGTTTTATGTTAATGTTTGTAATGTTTCATTAGTCTGTGTCTTATTACCACAGCAGCCCAATCGTTCTCCCCACAGTCCATTTCAGACTGTATTCAGTAGCTAGACTACATTACACTATGGGAAAGCCTAACAATTAGTGTAAGCCAAATAGCTGAAACAATTAATTCAAGGATGGGGAATCAGAAGCCCAAAGAACATGGCGCAAACAAAAAGTTGCGCTCCCTGTAAACAGGCGCCTCATTACCAACTGAATGGATGATGAGCTGTCAGGTAACAAGTCTTGAGGACGCATGTCAATTTCCTTTAATGTTCTCAGCTACTTGTTAAACATGAACGGGGGTGGGTGAGAGTATATAAGACACCCCTAATCTTCGTGTAGAGGAATTTGTCATTAACCGGCCCAAACCATGCGCTCATTGGGACCTCTGGCTGTTGCGCTGCACGCATCTCTGCTCGTGCTGCTGGCTCAGGGGATTCAGAAATCCACAGATGGAGTTTATATGAGGTCGCTGCAGAGTTTTTCCGCGATGGACCGATACACCGGGTACCACCTGCCAACCTACATGATGCATCTCTACAGGAATTTCAAGTCAAACTTTTCCAGGCCTATGGATACTATGGAGCAAGATGCCGCAAAGCAAGCAGACACCGTGAAGAGTGTGGTGGCTAAAAGTAAGATTTGGTTGATTGCTGAAGTGCAGCTATTATATGGGTCGTAAATGAGCTGGGGGAACAAGATGATGGAAAATGTATAAACCGCAGGGAGAATTTATGGTTTTGTAGCTTTTGACTTTTTGTAGTCAGATCTCTCCTCTACCGTTTAAAGACCCTCTGAAATCTTAGTTTGTTTTGGCTCAAATGTTGTCCTGTCAAAGCTGCGTCCCAGACGACCTCAGAGGGTTTCAATCCACATCCCGCTAAGGGGGTGAATAACCATGCAGGGATCAGCGTGTGAAAAGGCCGGTTTTCTGTCTAATTCTCAAAGCAAACCTCTTTTTTCTTAAATAGGTGATGTTGATTAGATACCTCGCCAGACATCCCCCTATACAAATCTCTTGTTAAGTCAAATCAACAACTTCCTTTAGTTCTTTTTCACACTTGGCTTGATTAGATTAGAGCTCGGGATTTAATGGCACAAGCAGCCAACAGAGGACAGCCCTCCCTGCTGCTGAATCCAATTCCACATCGCTGCTAGGTGTTAGAGTTATTACCTATTTGTTTGACCGAGGATATGCAGAAGCCAGGAGAGGCAGGGATGTGTTAAATGATTGGTTTCGGCTCGGTGTTTGATTTGAGTGGATTAATAGCGAGGACGGTTTGCATTTTTGATCAACAGTCTAGCGAAATAGGCCAATGCACTGGACAATACAGAAGTTAAATGTTTAACATGCTTTAATCCTTTAGATTAATTTGAACCACACCTGTTCATTGAATCACAATGAGCCCCATTAGAGACAGCACATGTTGTCCTACACTGCAACAATGACTGGATTACTTTTAAGAAGCCTATACACATGACGCTTTGATTTGCTGAAATCTCCATCAATACAAACATTAATCATGAGGTCATAGTAGAATTTATCCAAAGGAATTATATTTTGCATGTATTATTCTCCCTACACCTCACTTTGCAAAACAAAAGAGGTGGTTGGACCTAGAAATAATATAAATCATAACCCCCCAAATTACTTTGTCTAAATTATTATAGACATATTAAAGGTCGTATAAGATAATAAAAACAGATATATTGTTTCTGGAGTAGAGATGCACAATAATTGACAATTTGCTGATATGTGGTGACTGAAATTTACATGGATCCATTTCAGTTACAATCCACATATACAAATATGTTGAAACAAATACTCTCATTTCACTGCAATACCACCATGTATTGGTGGGCTATATAGATAAAAAAAAAAAAGATATGTATTTTGATAAAGTACATTTTTAATTAAATGGAGAAACAACAATTAAAAACTGAAAAATCAACGTAGTTCATCACATTAATGCAAAAATCAAAACTGCCCACAATGGCCAATACAACCAGGGATATTAAAAATAATTAACAGTATATAAAATCTGTAGTTACCATTCATTTTGGTATAACATTTCCGTAGAATAACATGTTGGTTCTTGCATTTTCTTTCTACCACAGGTGGATTTTGCTTCCCCTGGAACATTAATTTGTGTGTTTTGTAACATACTAGCTTTGTTTGATATTTGATATTCATCCTGATTTTAGCACAATGTCCACTAATGATAAGCTGTCTGATATAGTGTGCACCCCAATGATGCTAATCATTCTCCTTTCACCACATTAGGTTTGACGTACAGACAGCGGCACTGGATTGCGACCTTTGACCTCCATGCCCTGCTGGCTGACAAACAGATCCAGGCAGCAGAGCTGAGAATCAGGCTTCCTCAGACACAGAGTGCTTCCAACATCACTGTGGAGGTCTATCATCAGCACGGCCAGGCATGCCATACGCACAAGGGCTGCCAGGAACAGCAGCTGGTGGGGCTGCTCACCGAATCATCACTGGTCACTTCATCACATAGCTGGAAAGTGTTCAACATGACAAGTCCTCTCTTGAGCTGGCTCAGACAAAAATCATCGTCGATAATTCACCACACAAGAGTGTCAAGAAGAGGAAAAGTGGTAAAGACAAAGAGAGGCCTGTCACTTCCTGATCAGCCTGTCTATGTGGCGAGCCCAAGAAGAGAGCAGGATGTGAGTGACCAGGCCTTGTTGGTTGTCTTCTCACACACTGGCTCTGATGAAAACTCAAAGGCCAAAGCGAGCTTACTCCATACAGCTGAACAATCCAAGTTCTTGTCCCCTGCTGAAATCAAAAAGGCCCTTCGGCCAAAGAGGCGCAGGAGCAAGCGGGGCCAGAGAGAACAAACAGTGAGAAGCCTGCAAGCGTCCAAAAGAGGGAGTGAAAAATCTCTCTGTCACAGAGTCGACCTGCATGTAGACTTTAACCAAATTGGCTGGGGGTCCTGGATCATCTTTCCTAAAAGATATAACGCCTACCGCTGCGAGGGTTCCTGCCCTGGTCCCCTGGGAGAAGACTTAAATCCAACAAACCATGCTTACATGCAGGTGAGTGGTGCAGATTATCCATCCATCCATCCATCTATTTGTATTTTGAATTCAGTATATGTCAGATGACATCCTGTTTCTATAAGTTGTTAAAATATATATACTTTAGAAATAATTAATTTAAAATCAATGAATAATTTAACTACAGCAGACATTTTACATGTATAGTTAAGTACAGTTGATGGTGTTATTGTGAATATAACTGATTATTTATATTATATGATAACTGATTAAATTTTCATTACCTTAGACTCACATCAGTTTGTGCTGCTTGTGCACTTTTGGGACACAAAATGATAGATACTGGAGCACACAACAAATATCCACATGACCCACATTATTTGCAGTTATCAGTGATCAGACTAATGTAAACTGGCTCCGCAGTTTGGAAGATCACATTTACAGTAAATCTGACATGACATGAATGCAGCATAATGAGACAAAAGTTTCAAAGAAAGATATACAACTATATAATGATTAGTCGTTTAATCGATTAGTCAATTGGCAGAAAAAGCAAATATTTTAATTAATGAATAATTTTAGTCACTTTTCAAGCAGAAATGCCAACATTTGCTGGTTGCAACTTCTCACGTGAAGATTTGATGCTTTTCTTTGTCATATCTGATAGTAAACTGAATATCTTTGGGTTTTGACCGTTAATCAAATAAAACAACCAATTTGAATTCTTCACCTTGGGCTGTGGGAAATTCTTTAATAAGACAAAATGATTAATCGAAACGAAAATAATCAGCAGATTTATGGACAATGGAATTAATGGTTAGTTGCAGACCTATAAAAGAGATTTAAACAATGATAGCTGCTCACACAAAACCTTCACTAGCATAAACCTCAATCATTTGAAAAGTATTTGTCTGTTTTAGAGTATTTTGAGACTATTATCTATCTAAATCCTCTGTTTCATTTCTTCCTTTTCCAGAGTTTACTGAAACATTACCACCCTGACAGAGTGGCATCACCCTGCTGTGCCCCAACCAAAATGAGCCCATTAAGCATGCTGTACTATGAGAACGGAGAAATGCTCCTTCGACATCACGAAGACATGATTGTGGATGAATGTGGCTGCCAGTGACAGCTACAACCACCTCCAAGCATGACCTGTGTTGCACAGCGGTGTAACAGCACAAACATGCAGCGCAGAAGCAACCAATTTCTGAAAAACAAAAGAAAACACTTAACCAGAAGGAAAAAGCTCTTTGATATTTGTCACTGTGTACTGTAAGATTGTAGCTGATCTATGTGCAGAGATGGGATTTTAATTTGTGATGTGAGCTCTGGTTTGTAAGGAGAACATTGCTATTTTAAGATGTGCTGAAATACAAACTCAACAACAGCATCCGGCATTCCAGCTGCGAGCAGTTGTCACAATCTAATGTATAACTTTATTCCCCTTATCAATTTCATCAATGTAAACATGAAATGGCAATGTTGTTGAATATTCCAGCACTGATTGTATTGTACACTACCATTTGTGTAACTGTAAAGTAATGTATATTTATTGTAAATATTAAAAGAATTGTATTTATGTACATTTTGCATATGGATTATGCATTTTGTTATGTTTTATAACTTATACTATACTTTTTTGGTATGTGAGCATAAGAAAGTTATATAATGGTTGGCCTATACTTTACACAACTTCACCTGTTTAATTACAAGAGTACTATCCAAGGTTGGGTATCAGACCTTAACCTACCTTTCTGGTACCAATCAAAATATGTCCGAAACAGCAAATATGGAAAACTGCCTACTAAAGCTAGCATCGATTGCCTTGTGAGATTTATAATCTTGTTTACTTATCAAATGTTTCCTGATTTAAATCAAAATTTTGCCAATTTTAGAGTATTTCATTTAGGCAGTTCCTGTTTGCCTGCTTGTTTTTAGACAATGTTTAATGTTTGAAAACTTGCTTCATTTGTTAAATGAAGAAAAGGGTTTGTATAGAAATATATATCTATATTCCTTAAAGCAAGGTATGGAAAAAAGGATTAAACCAAGGTTTTGGTCTACAACACCCAGTCTAATAGCCAGTTTTCTCAGAGCTGCCTGGTTTGGTTTATGCTGTTATAAAACACAATATACAGTGGGGCAAAAAAAGTATTTAGTCAGCCACCAATTGTGCAAGTTCTCCCACTTAAAAGATGAGAGAGGTCTCCAATTTTCATCATAGGTACACTTCAACTATGAGAGACAGAATGGGGGGAAAGAATCCAGGAAATCACATTGTAGGATTTTTAATGAATTAATTGGTAAATTCCTCGGTAAAATAAGTATTTGGTCACCTACAAACAAGCAAGATTTCTGGCTCTCACAGACCTGTAACTTCTTCTTTAAGAGGCTCCTCTGTCCTCCACTCGTTACCTGTATTAATGGCACCTGTTTGAACTCATTATCAGTATAAAAGACACCTGTCCACAACCTCAAACAGTCAGACTCCAAACGCCACTATGGTCAAGACCAAAGAGCTGTCAAAGGACACAAGAAACAAAATTGTAGACCTGCACCAGGCTGGGAAGACTGGATCTGCAATAGGTAAGCAGCTTGGTGTGAAGACATCAACTGTGGGAGCAATTCTCCCTCGAGCTGGGGCTCCACGCAAGATCTCACCCCGTGGGGTCAAAATGATCACGAGAACGGTGAGAAAAAATCCCAGAACCACACGGGGGGACCTAGTGAATGACCTGCAGAGAGCTGGGACCAAAGTAACAAAGGCTACCATCAGTAACACACTACGCCGCCAGGGACTCAAATCCTGCAGTGCCAGACGTGTCCCCCTGCTTAAGCCAGTACATGTCCAGGCCCGTCTGAAGTTTGCTAGAGAGCATTTGGATGATCCAGAAGAGGATTGGGAGAATGTCGTCAGATGAAACCAAAATAGAACTTTTTGGTAAAAACTCAACTTGTCGTGTTTGGAGGAGAAAGAATGCTGAGTTGCATCCAAAGAACGCCATACCTACTGTGAAGCATGGGGGTGGAAACATCATGCTTTGGGGCTGTTTTTCTGCAAAGGGACCAGGACGACTGATCCGTGTGAAGGAAAGAATGAATGGGGCCATGTATCGTGAGATTTTGAGTGAAAACCTCCTTCCATCACATCCATCCCTTCAAACATGGCTGGGTCTTTGAGCATGACAATGATCCCAAACGCACCGCCCGGGCAACGAAGGAGTGGCTTCGTAAGAAGCATTTCAAGGTCCTGGAGTGGCCTAGCCAGTCTCCAGATCTCAACCCCATAGAAAATCTTTGGAAGGAGTTGAAAGTCTGTATAGCCCAGCGACAGCCCCAAAACATCACTGCTCTAGAGGGGATCTGCATGGAGGAATGGGTCAAAATACCAGCAACAGTGTGTGAAAACCTTGTGAAGGTTTGACCTGTCATTGCCAACAAAGGGTATATAACAAAGTATTGAGATAAACTTATGTTATTGACCAAATACTTATTTTACACCATAAGTTGCAAATAAATTCTTTAAAAATCAGACAATGTGATTTTCTGGATTTTTCTTTTTTTTTTCCTCATTCTGTCTCTCATAGTTGAGGTATACCTATGATGAAAATTGGAGACCTCATCTTTTAAGTGGGAGAACTTGCACAATTGGTGGCTGACTAAATACTTTTTTGCCCCACTGTACTTGCAATATCCACAAAACAAAATACATGTCATCACTGGCATATTTTCCTGGAACTACTGTGTGTGACAAAAGAAGCGACACACCAAAACAAGTGGACTTTTCTAGTTTTAGAGCGTTTCAGTCATCCACAGTGAGTCATAGTCAAATTCCCCCTCACAATCAAAATACAGCATTGTATAGTAGAGGGATATCCAGCAAATACTGTAAAGGGGCAGTTTGTAACAATGGTAAACTAAGTTCTATTCTTCTGAAGCCAGTGAGCTCATTGTATTCAAATCCTTTGAAAATACACTGACTAACCAGGAATTTGCCAGAGTCATGGCAGTGGTCAAACTGGGAATAAGTTAGTTGACCAGGATTCAGAGGTAAGACAACATTTACCTTCCTAATATCAGTCTCAGGCAAATGGGTCTAAATTCAAAATATATTTAGAGATATTCAAAGTAGAGAAGAATAGCCTGAAAAAGGTATGTCCTTATGTATTCTTCATATCTTTTAAAAGGCCCAGCCTCAATGCAAATTATTCCGATTTTAAAAAAGCAAGATTCAGATATGAAACTTTTGATGACTAAATTAACATCACCCAACATTGACCGACTTGAACATATTACTTTAGTAATAATATGTATTACTCCTTAATAAGTGAAGTTATTGCTTTTTTTATTCTTATTCTTACTTAAGTTGAACGACATCGTCTGCAACTTGAAAGCGCAGGATTGACACTCATGAATTGGTTGTTCTATTTCCCAGCCGGCTGTTTGCTAGTAGCCTAGCTTATACTTTATTTATGCTACTAACTGTCGCGGACAACAAAGTTTTACAAAGTGTGTTTAACGTTACTATATGAGGTGTTGCTAATGGGTATTACTTTTCTAATGAATAGCGCAACATACAGGTGAACTGCCCTCTCCGGGGGTTAAAAATACACACTCACCAAATTTGACTGTGGTCGAGCTGCTGTAAGCTAACATTAGCTAGCCAGCTAGCTGTGGCAGCTGCCAGGCTCTGTAGCAGTACCTTCTAGCTTGGGTAAGTGGCTTCTTGGCGTGGTTTTAATGAAACAGCAATGAAATAATGGCTATCTATAGCTCAACAGGCTGGGTTTGTATTAGTGCGGTAGTGTACGGCTGTGGTAGACATAAAGCTTATTTTATATTGACTTAAATAGCGTTACCTCATTGCACTGGACCTTAGAGGAAGGATATGTGTTCTTCAATTGATACTCTAGATCCAGTGCAAATGATAAGTTAGTGGCATTAATGTTACCCAGTCTCACGTTGGTTTAAACGTTAAGTTAACCAGAAGTAACTAACATAAATACGATTTTAGGCACTGACACTTAAGTATTTTCATGTTTAGGAGACTTTATACCTTCCTTACGTTTGTATAACGCCTGCATTGACTGGCAGATTCAGATTTTTCATTCAATTTCAGCGAAATCAGTTGTGAAGGAAGTACTCAGATCTTCTACTTAAATAAAAGTAGCAATACCACAATGTAAAAGTACTCTGTTACAAGTAAAAGTCCTGCATTCATAATCTTACCTAAGTAAAAGTACAAAAGTATTAGCATCACAATATACTTAAAGTACCAAAAGTACTCATTATGCATAATGGCCCATTTCAGAATAATGTATATTACTGGATTATAATTAGTGATTCATTAATGTGTTCATATCACTGTAATGTTGCAGCTGGTAAAGGTGGAGCTAATTTTATGCTGCCAGGTAGCTTAATCCATAATAATACATCATAATTTATTAGATGATTTATATTTTGTATTAATAATGTGAATCTTCAAAGTAACTATTAATTTATGTTGTCAAATAAATGTAGTGGAGTAAAAAGTACAAGATTGGCTTCCAAAATGTAGTGGAGTAGAGGTATAAAGTAGCATAAAATAGAAATACTCAAGTAAAGTATAGAGTACTTGAGTAAACGTACTTAGTTGCACTCCATCACTGATTACAGAGTACTTTTGAATGACTACTTGTAATGTTGTCTTTTTTGCATTTTGTATTGCTACTTACATAAGTGAATGATGTCAGTATCTCTTTCAAGGAAATATTAATGTCAATGAACAGAAAATATTTACTCAGATTTAGGGAATTTGACTTATTTCCTCTCGCTGTTAATAGGATCCTATTACTCCTACTGCTAGGTGGACAGAACCAGTGATAAATGGACATTCATTACATTTTTGTTATGATGTGCATAATATAACCAAAGCTTAAGAACACATACAGCACTAACTTAATATTGACTCAATGTAGCTGCACGAAGCTGGTTAGATTTGTAATAATATTCTGTCATTATTAGTTACTGTAATCATCATTTGTCTGTCACACATCTCATGTAAAAAAGTATGTGTAAGTGTAATGTTGCATGACCTCCCTTAGGAACAGTTACAGCAGAAAAATGGCAGAGGCAGTCGCAAATGTGGCCCGGAGGATTAATGCAACCGTAGAGGAGGGAAAAGATAGTTTGGGTAAGACTCCCTTCACACATCTTTCACTCTGTCTCTCACTTGCTCTTTCTGCAGTTTTCCAGCATATGCATGAATAACCCTGATTCAATATACTGGTTGATGCTATTTCAGATTTCACCAGCAGGTGGTGACAGAGGCTTACATTTGTTTACTCAAATAACCATACTACATATCCCAAAGTGTTTGTTAATTATAGATATTCAGCATTCCCCCTGTTGTGTTAATGCTTCATAATCCTCATAACCATTCTTCTTCTTCTTTGCAGACCTGTCAAACTGCAAGCTCATTTCTTTCCCAGATGGTGTGTTCAAGGTCCTGAGGAGTGTCTCAGACAACATCCGCGTTATCACATTGGCTGACAATGAGATGAAGGCCATTTCCAGCAAGTTCTTTTCAACCTTCACTCAGCTGAGAGGTAGTGGATAATACACTGCAGCTATTTGATTTATGGACGCAATTTTCAAGAAAAGATGGTGTTGCATGCTGTTGATCTTACGTGCTGTTCACCTCTGTTCACCTTTGAAGAAAGAACAGATTGCCACCCTTAGATTTACCCGTGTCTTGAAATACCTTGCAGAACTGGACCTGCAAGGCAATGTTCTCACCAAACTGCCTGACACCGTGGGAGAAATGGAGCATTTGACCAGCATCAATCTGGCTAATAACAGCTTCTCCACCTTCCCTGATAAGCTTACTGAAATAGCCACACTGGAGAGGATTAACCTGGAGGGAAATAGCATCACCGGTAATAATATATGAACACAATGGGGTTGTATATTCTTGATTTGGTGGCTTTGATGGCTTGGTTTTAGCTAAAGTTTACTCTCTTTTTTTTGTCCCACAGAAATACCAGTGGAGAAGTTGTCTGACATGCCAGCACTGAAGTGGCTAAACGTGAAGTCAAACCCTTTGGACTCAAACACTCAGTCTGCTTTGCAATCTCCCCACAATTTTGACATTTTGTCAACAACAGAGTCCTAAAATACGTCACGTATTATATTTACCCACCTATAGACTGCATGCTTGCTTGTGTGCCTTTAACTGCTTCAGTTGGATGCTTCCGTGTGCCTGAGAGATGAGAAAACACAATACTTGAAGATATTGAACTGAAGATATCGCAACGGGTTTACAAGAGACAAGAAAACAGACGTGTGTAAAGATGGCGTTGTGCTTGATTGAGTTTTTCAGTCCTGCTGGCGACCACACCCTCCAGCCTCTACTTTGTCTTCTCTGTATGAGCTGAAGTTGATGTTCGGAGATGAAATCAATCCATCTTTATACACCATTTGGCACGTTTTTGTCTCAGTTGAGACAATGACTTATTTATTACTTTTGATAGTATAAAAAAGTTTTTTCAATTAAAGATTATACACTTGGAACTATGCAGTCTGGTGTCATTATTTTTCACTGGGTGACAGATTCATTGCTGAGAAGATGAATTTTGTTAGATGACACGATGGCTTACAGAAGTGTTTTCGTTTTCGGTTAGTCTGACAATTGTCTTCTCGAATAAACAATCATTAATACTATGCAAATGTCAGAGAATAGTCAAAAATGCTCATCACGATTTCTCAGAGCCCAAGATGATGTCTTCTAAATATATTTTGTCCAACCAAGGGTCCAAAACCCATAATCCGTTTACAATTATATAAAACAGGTCATAATAGTTGCCGATTAATTGTTTCAGCCCTAGATTTATCAGTAAGTTATTGAGGTTCACATTCACAACCATAAGAGACAAACTTGGTTATACAAATTGAGATGATAACAGGGTGAGCTGGGATACAGATCCTAGTTACAGCAACGATTTGGCCAATGAACAGGAAGAGAAACTTCATTACTTACATTTACTCTGTAGACACAGGCCTAAAATATTGGTTTAAAAGACTATTAAAACAGTAGGAACATGTTCTCCTGTAGTCCTGCGTTGGGCTCACGCTCATAACAAAATCCATTGGAGAGACAAGCAAGCTGGAGGCACCACAGAGACTTGATTTAGTAGGGGACAGAAAGTACAGATAGCAGCATGAACACTGATAAAGCTCTTAAATCCTCCTTCTGTAATAGAGGCTGCAGATGACAGAGACTGTCCCACAGAACAGCAATTCAAAGTATTTTGCTCAGGCTTTTCAAGAATTCTTTAAATAGCAACACTGCTGAGTCTGGATCACCTAAGCTGATGTTTGAACTTACTGTTTTGAGCCTTTGTGGCATATCAGCACAGAAGAGCAAGAAGAGAGAGGTAGCATTATGACAGGTGAGGCACTCAATAATGACCAGTTTTATTTAATATCCCTTTTCTGTGTAAGACTTTTTAAAATGCCTATTGTATAAGAGGGTAGGATGTCAAACTCCTACAACCTACAAGTCAGCCAAAGAAGTGTCTTCTGGCCAAGAGAAATATTTAGCACGGCAGCAGGCTTGCAGCAGGCTTACAGCGTCACGTGACTCCTCTGCTGCCCACGCTGTGACCTTGTATTGTGCACCACTGAGCTTTAATTATATATAACCTACAGTCATTTTCATTTGCTTTCATTTCACTTCTAGTGTACACTTATAAATATTTGGCTCTCTCTATTGGCAGCGAGCATTTTAATTATGTTTGCAGCAGGAGGCATTTTTCTGTAAATTAGATTGTGTGTGTTTTAGTCACACAAATATGGTACAATGTCTCCAAATAATCAGCTCCTTGTTAATCATTTGTACATGTATATGAACACTACATTTACACACTATATTCATTGTAGGTGTTGTGTAAACGAGTATCATATAATAAACATCTATTTAACATATCAAACTTAATTGCACCATGTTGTTAGGTTATTGTATTTAATTAAGTGAATTATTAGTTGAACCAATAATATCAATAATTGATATAAATACACAATTTAATTTTAGAAAAAGTAGCAATAGCATAAAAAAAGGCATAGTCAATTAGCCACTAGCATGTTGGTATATGTGGTACAAAAGTAGCAAGGTACTGTACTTTGGTAAATGTAACGTGTTTTAATTAATTATATAGTTCCCACACACTTGAATGTGATTAGCACTTCATCAGGCCTCCCTGCAATATGGTGATTTTGTCACTCTCAACAAAACTGAACGCAGACACATTTTAAACCTGTTACTTTCCGCACATTGAACCTACAGCAAAGATGGCGGAGCATTTAGCATGCTCATATATTTATGACCTAGATCTGTCCTGATGCAAAAAGTAAATTAGCTTCTCTATTAGCTGCACTACATCGTAAATTAGAAGTATTTCAGTCAATGCAATTATTGGCCTTACTGTGACATAAACATTTACAGACAAAAAAAACCTACCAGACATAGATTTACAAATGGTACTTGGTTACAGTATTATTCAGCATTTGTACCATGGCAAGTACCATAAAATGTAATTCATCACCATCAAAATACAAGTGATGGATTTTAGAGAAAAAAAGATATGTCACATATTTTTATTCATAATGTTTCTAAAAATAGGCCCATATAATCAAATAGTTACAATGAAATCGAGTGGCAAGAAGTCACAACATGGGCACGCTACTTAATCCTGCCCTGCTAATTGGTTTACAGCTAACGCCAGTCAGCTCCATCTGTTTTTGTCTGAAAAGAGCTCTCAAGAGCCGCAGGTTACAAGAGGGAAATGGAAAACAAATCACTTCACACACGAAGAAGGTAGAAAACTTCACATCCGCAGAACGCATGTGGCAGCCACGGAGAAGTGGTAATAAGGAAGGATTAGTTGTTGATTACTATTCTGAGCAAATTCTCTCAGAGGTTTTTTAATGCTATGCTTATGTTAGCTACAGATGCCAATATATTGGAGGTGATTAGAATTCAGTAACCATACAGGAACACACAGAAGCCAGCATGGCTCTGTCATTTGGCCTTTACACTCTTATACATACAGCTCATACAGCAGCCCTGTCGTCACATGCAGGCAGTTGTCAGGTCTCTAACCCTTGGCTTAAGCAGTGCGCATGCCTTCTCCCGCTTTCTCAATGACTGCCTGTCAGTCAGGATCTTCTTAGTCCTCCTGAATCAGTGCACAGACCACAGAGGGAGAGATTGAAACCAGCAACAAACATGAGCTTTACCATCGAGGAGAGGGGCAGGCCCAACACCCAGGAGTACAGGGTGTTTTTCAGTAAGCACAGCTCTTTGAATGAACTAGTTTGTGTGTTAGTGAGGAATGATGCCTCCCTGGAATGTGCATAGTGTACTAGTTGCTTGATTAACTTGTAGCTATCTAGCAATGACTACTGTAATAGCTGTACTGACATGCAATCATAGAGCTTCATGAAGGGATCTCGCACTTTTTTATTTATTTATTTTATTTATTGTCATATGCACAGTAAGGAAACATGTTTTAGTTCTTCGTAGGGGTGAATTTTCATTTGTGCTCAAAATACGCATTGCTCCTTTCCATAGAAAACTCTGGGGGCAAATACATCTCTCCATTCCACGACATACCCATCTACGCAAGTGAAGCAGAGGTGAGCTTCACGTGTCACACTTAATGCTGCAGGTTTTTGCAACTTCTTAAGTAGAGCTGTATTTGTACCTTATGGAGTACAAAAACTTGCTGCTGGGGCTCTACTGTATACATGCTCATTAAAATACCTTTTCTTGCAAGTCAGTTGTTGCACACCTACCATTTGTAGTTAAAAGTATAATTATGCACTCCAGGTAAGCAAAATGAGTCACATTAGGCAATATTGAGAAAATCTGTGCTGTTTTGTTTGCATTTACCCTTTTTATTCCCTAGCCGTTGTTGCTGTTTTGGCTTTTGGAGAGTGCCAACGCTAGTGCCAATTGCCAATTTGTCTGCAGTTGTGGACAGATGTTTTTCCCTGTACCACCTAGTGGCCACAGTCAGTGTGCTACTTTTACTGACTTCAATAACTGTACCTTTAGTTCAGGCAGAAATCTGCACTGTAAAACTAGTAAATTGAGTCTTTATGATGAAAAAAGGGTTCACATCACGAGTTCAGGACAGTCCATTGTGTGTTTGTTATAGGTCATATGTGGAAAAAATGTACTGCTCCTGTCCCTCCATTTTTAGAGTGTTATATTGGCAATAAGTCATTTATCTATGGCACACTCACTAAGTTACACTTTCCCAGTGGTAATAAATGGATGTCTAATGTTTTTTAAGCACATACAGTATACTGTATACATCAGCCATTCCTTTCAGCATCTTGCAAGTGTGGGATTTGTGTAGATATAGTGCTGCAAAGATTTTATCCTGCCTTTCAGTCTATAATCGCTGTTATGTAGGTCTTAGTGAGATAAGTTTCATAGAAATGTATTCAAAACAGGAAAGAGAATTCATCCTCGGTGTAACAAAACTGTATTTCTGATCGTCTTGCAGAATATTTTTCATGCCGTTGTGGAGGTTCCAAGATGGACAAATGCAAAGATGGAGGTATATGTACATATAGCTGTGCAAAATATCAATGTATTCATGTGTTATGTTAATGCATGTTCCCTCCTAATACTCAGTTCATAAACTGAAAATCTTGTAAAATAAGACAAATGTGTAAATACGATGTACACCAAAAATAAGACAGAAATCCATGTTCTTACTTTTCTCACAGACGTAGTTTGTAATTGTCTGTACTTGTTACAATGCATATGGGCTTAGAGCTATGTTTAATCTCAGGATTGGATACACAATGATGACACGAAAATAAAGTAGCCAGCCTATAATGTTTCAACTAATATGTTGTCTGTGTTTTGGGGTTTTTTTTCTTCACTTTTTTAGTTTTTTGTTCCAGTTATTTCTAATAATACAGTGACCACAGTGTGGGTCAGTCCTTCCTTCTGTTTTAGTAAGTTGATGTAACTGTATTTTGGTTACCTGTTTATCAGATTGCCACCAAGGATCCTCTCAATCCACTGAAACAAGATATGAAGAAGGGGAATCTTCGTTATGTAGCGAATGTGTTTCCTCACAAAGGTTATATCTGGAACTATGGAGCTATTCCACAGGCAAGTCCTACTCCGACAATATTCAAACAACAGGAAACCAGACCGTGTCTCTGCTCCATCCGACATGTGCTTTCTCTTCTCACAGACATGGGAAGACCCCAACCACAACGACAGCGACACAGGATGCTGTGGAGACAATGATCCTATTGATATATGTGACATAGGAAATAAGGTAGTGGAAGAACTCTGACTAGGGGCTTTGAAGAGAGGGATTTAAATTCAACTCATTGCAGCTTTTTCAAAAATGTGTCTTCGATTCTCAGGTGTGCTCTCGAGGAGAGATAATCAAAGTGAAGGTGTTGGGAACTCTGGCTTTGATCGATGAGGGAGAAACAGACTGGAAGGTCATTGTGATCAATACTGATGACCCTGAAGCCGCCGACTTTAACAGTACGAATAACCTGCAAAAGAAGTTGCTGGCACAACTGGAAAATATGCCATCAGTTATACAAGTTATTCTGATTTTTAGAGTTCTCCTTTGTTGTTGACTTGTTGCAGATATTGATGATGTAAGACGACTCAAGCCTGGATACCTGGAGGCAACCGTTGATTGGTTTAAAAGATACAAAGTCCCAGATGGGAAACCTGAAAACCAGTTTGCTTTCAACGGAGAGTTCAAGGACAGGGTACACCTCTTAAACCTGTATAAATGTTAGGATGTTTTTAAACTTTAGACTACTGATATAACAATTTTTGATATAACTGTTCTATCAAGCTCTTTCAAATTAATAAGCAACTGAAAAATGAAAAACTTCTACTACGTAACGTAACAAAACATTTTCAGAGGGAAAATCAGATATCATATGCTTCATCTTTTCTTTTGAGCATATCTACTTTATTTTTTCCCTGGTATATTGATGCTTTCTTGGCATAAGGAGATGAGGAAAATCTGTCCTTGCTTATTGTGAATACAAATTGTGTTTTCCAGGACTTTGCCATTAAAACAGTCAAGAGCACCCATGAGTTTTGGAAGACACTGATTTCTAAGAGGACCAATTCTGGCGAGTTAAATTGGTGAGTTAAATTCATATTCAGAATTCAACTTATGCTCCATTATGCAAACACTAGACTACATGACAGTATATGTGACAAATGCTATTAGTGATAATTCCTGCCATAACATCCCTGAGATAATTATCAAGCACTGACAATAGAACATATACAGTAGCTGCTCAGTTACTGGACTGTTAAATACCCTCTTACTGCAGATAAAATAGTGACATTGTGTATATATGCCTTTCTAGGTCTCTTAACAGTTTTATGGTTGAGAAGTGCTCATAGGGAAAGAATATTGTTTAAAGCTGAAATTGTTTCTCTCTCTTGAATCAGCATGAACACCAGTGTCTCAGATAGTCCGTTCTGCTGCTCTGCTGGGGACGCAGAGGCTGAGGTTAAGTCTGTAAGTCCGTTTTATTTTCAAATTCACGTTAGCAGCTTAAAAGTCTACGACCATCCGTTCCTCAGTGAGACTAGAGATAATACACATAGCAGCGTGCGTGCGGTATAACCTGGTAACACACAAGCCCTAGGACAAAAGGAGAGGATCATTAGTGAAGCAGCAGAAGACAGAGAAATGCTAAAGGCGGTTTCTTTCACTTCACCCCCTTCATGGCTTTCACAAAGTAGAAAACAGACCCCCAACATACGTACAACACAATTTCTCACAGAATTTAATGAGTCCAAAATATCTAAGCTACACACATGTATTCCTCATGACGTCCAAAAGAGCATTTGTTAAGCAACACTAGCACCATTTGATGATTTCACTGACTCTTACAGGCATGTGCTTTTGGAGCTGAAGATCCCATTCCAAGTTCAGGTGGGTGTTTGTACATGTATTTGTTTTATTGCAGCTCCTCTATGTTGTTACTCTATGGAGATCACATATGCTTGTTTTGTTTTTTTTTTAGTCGACAAATGGTTCTACTTTGAGAAGTAAGAAGAAAATCCTGGAGAAACCTTAATTCCTTCCTTATCTTCTTTCTTCCTTCGTCTGATTTCAACACATCCGACCAGTGCACCAACTGCATGGATTGGATTTATATTTTATGTCACTTACATTTACTTCTTTGTTCACACTTGGATGTCTGATGCTGTTACTGTCAAAACTGCTTCTTGTGTGATTGTAACACAATATAACATTTATGTTATTGGATGGTAGCCTATAATTTCAGGCTTGACAGAATGTCACAATAAACCACTAAATCCCAGGCTATCGTGTACTGTATTGATTTTATTGCCACTATTATATATTGTCATTATCACATAGACCTGAGCTTACCTACAGAATATGGATCTGAAGTGGATAATGGTGTCCTAATGGGAAAAGACAGACAGAAAGAAATCATGCTAATCTTTGAAATAAGACACATACACCCATTTCTGTACAATCCATCCCATAATTCAACACAACAAACTGCACTACTGCCAATAAATTATGTATTTAGTTTTCCTAAAATGTAATAAGAGTACAAATGACTGGTTATTAAAGTCTTTGGCTGTAAGTGGATAAGCCCCATGGGATGTTTCTGTAGACTGAAATTAAGCACTGTAGGACTTTACAGAGTGGTTATAAACTATGGTTACAGCAGCTAGAACATGTTTTTATGCAGCTATAAAAAACATTCTGTTTTCATGATAAAATCATACCGGCTGTGATTACATGACAGTCTATTTAATTACCTGTCTGATATCACAATTTTTTTTCTAAATGTGCTTAAAAGTAATGCGGTTCAATGCTAGAATAAAGCTTTTCAGATAAAATCAGTTTGAGTTTTGAGTGAGCTTCCTCACTTTTAATATCATTTTCTCTATAATGGAATCAACAGAGAACATGCAAATATGATGCAGTGTTAGCCTACTAGCATCATGTAGAAAGTATTTCACCATACACAATATAGTATAAATATGTAAAGAAAAATGAAATTAAGGCCAGAGCTATGTATTTCTAATACTATCCAGAGGAACATTAACTAGCCTACTAAAACCCCGCATTCAGATACATATCTCAAGCATTTCATGGCTTTTGTTTTTAGATTTTATTTAAATTATTTTTACAGAGGGAAGATAAGTTTACTCATCCTTAAGATAAAATCATAAGATTGGCTTTTTGTTGCGGCATCTCATCTTGAATGAAGACGTTGCCAAGAATAATTTAAAAGATATACAATAAACTTAATGTGGACAGCTGACATTAGGACAATATTTGGAGACTACTTCATTACCAACATCTGTGCTTAAAACAGCTGCTGTGTAGACTTCCTGTTCAGCTTAAGTATTTTAAGAGCTACCTCACATTTATTCCTTTGACAGCTAATCTTGAAAAGGCAGCTCGTATTTGTAGAACAGCGTACAGAAGGATTTACCTCTCATTGACTGCCCGCCGTCAAGATGAGGGCGCTACTGCAACACACCGGATGCCAAACGCCGAATTCTAAAACACGAAGAAGAAGAAGCGGCGCTCTGATTGACTGTTTCCAAGGAGACCACCAATACTACTTAGCGCTGGGCTGCTGGTCAGTGCCGAGGGGTAAGTCAGCTAACGTTGAAGTTAGAACATAATTTAGATCTAAAGACAGTCACACAATAAAACATAGTGTGCTGTTGACATCAGGTAATAATGACTTTGTGCGCAGTCAGTAGTCCGTTAAACGTTGCCTTGACGCACATAAGATTAGACTCTAGAAAGTACCAGAGGTTTAACGTTAGCTAACATGCTAATGCTAACTAGCTATAAAGCGTTATCTAACCGTTATGTCGGTTCACTAAGCACACTGAAACAAGCTAAATACCAACAGACAGATGGCTAGTAGTGGGATGAAAGTTGGATCATTAACTGTATACTGTTGGCGTTTGTAATTGCCATTATCCAATATAGCAAATTGCGATTAACGAACAGCATGTAGCTAGCTAACGTTGTGAAATCTAGGTTAATAAATAATTTCGTTGGACCTGTTGCGTCATTTCAGCTGGATTCATTATCACAGCCGAAGACGATGATAATGAATACAGATATTGCACGATCTAAGTTTGATCTAAAGGACCCATGAAGTTTTTTTGAACATTACAATTTGCTTAAAGGTAACATTACCGCTAGCCACCTGCTACACGTGTGGGTGGAGCTGTAGTTTCACGTCACAGTTATCTGGACCACGATACTAAAAACACCTGAGTGATGTAATGTAATGTAATGCAATAATAGACCTTTTTTCACGGCAGACATTTTGACTTGTCATAGCACATATTTCTGCGTTGTGTTGATGGGTCTTTCTAGTATTTTGTCCACCTTACTAACATATAAGTAGGAGCAAGAATATTAGAAACACCTCACAATATAATGTGGTCCACTACATCATCACAAACTAAACAAACACCTCACTGATACAGTGTCAATACAGGCTTTTCTATTTTTCTGGTCACCCACTGCAGTACTATGTAGTAATAATCTGATCTCTTTCTTGTTTCAGTCAAAGACTGTCAAGATGTCATTTTTATTTGACTGGATCTACAGAGGATTTAGTAGCGTTTTACAGTTCTTAGGTAAGTACTGTCTGCAGTTTTGAAACAGTTTAAAAGTGGTGAAACAGTATTTAAATTTTCTACTTAATAGAAGCAGCAATACCACCAGTTCTTAATGAAATCTGAAAGTAGGTAACTTTGAAGAGTGGTACTTTTTGTTGTTAAATTATTGACATGTTGGCAGTATTGAAATGCATGTGGTGCTATGCAACTAATACATAGTTGTGTGTGTAAAAAAGACGGCAAAGTAATCTATAACCATGAAGCATTCTTCCTGAAATGTAGCCAGGGTAGCAAAAGTGTAAAGTATCCAGCTCCTCAGAACTGAACTCAAGTACAGCACTTGAGTGAATGTTATTGTATTGGTTATGTTCCACCTCGGGGATTAAGTAGGACTTGGTTTTCACCCTTATAATTTGTGGGTCATTTCTGAATACATTTGTGAAATATTTCTTCCAGGTCTGTACAAAAAGACTGGGAAGCTGGTTTTCCTGGGCCTGGACAATGCTGGTAAAACGACACTCCTACACATGTTGAAAGATGACCGACTTGGCCAACACGTACCAACGCTGCATCCAAGTAAGGCGAGATTCAGATAGTAGTGTGCCAGCCTAGGGTGACATGTTTGAACATAGATGGGTCAGCTTGTTATTAAAGGCTGAAGTCTCCATGTGTTTTGGTGCATGCTGTTTCATGTGAGACTATTATGCAGTAAATAAATAACAGTATGACTGATTCCTTCTTTTTGAAAAATGATTTCACCTATTTGGGGGTATATTGTCCTCCTCAGTTACATAGACATAGTTTTGTATTGTAGATGACTGTCTTGCAATATATACCAGATTGTAGAATTACCTGATATCATCATCGTGATAGTATCGTATCGTGAGTTTCTCTGTAATTTTCAGCCTTGTTGAACTCTTCTTTTTCTCAAAGCTTCTGAAGAGCTGACAATCGGTGGGATGACATTTACTACATTTGATTTGGGAGGACATGTACAAGGTGAGATCTTTCTCCATTTTTGCCCATAATGACACGCTATAGGAATAGGTAGTTGTCACTGCTTTTTGCTGCCACAACAGATTTTGGTGAAATATCACATTATAAAGCAGGATGCACTTCTCAGCCAAAGTGTTCTGAAAGTAATTTAAGATTCAGTGTAGGATAAACCTGTAGATCATCGTAGTGCCACCTCAATACTGCATGGATGTGTCGTACATCATCAGGCCATCTCATTCAACCACAGTAGAAGTTCTCGTGTTCAAATTCTCACATAAATGTTTTGCAGGGAGAAGAGGGTTCCTAGATCACAAAGTACCAATTTGTTATAATTGGTGTAAATAATCTCTACTGTCATCCGAAACATGGTGGAGAAAACGGAAGCAAGTTGACCAGTCACAGTTCTCGTGGCTGCCACATGGTGTCTCTGTAGCCCCCGCAGCGCTGATGTGTAATTACATTTTTAGGCGTTTCAAATCGGTTCTGATGGAACTACTGAGCCTAAAATATTGAGCACATTTGAATATAAATATAAAGGCAGGAATTTTCTGTATACAGAGGTTTTGACAGTGCTGCAGAAAATGTACACAAAGAGGGAAGAGACTACCCTGTTAGATTATGATATAGACGGATAAATTCATTTTGCAATAAGCATCACAGTATTCTAAATCTCATGGTAAAATGGTGAATTTGCCTTGTAGAGTCAAAGTCCTGTCATATTAAAAACACCTACACAGGTGTTTTCACTTATGTTGCCTGATAAGACCTTCTCTCAAGACTGTGTGGGCGTGTACACGTGCTTGATTGACAGCTCCCTCGCTCTCCTGTTAGTTTTGTTGCATCCATTAAGGCGGGACAATTAGCCAAAGTAATTGAAAACATGTACTAAAACTTATTAATTTTGACATTAGGACATGTGAACCACCACTAAATGCAGATTGTGTCACTTTATGATTGTACACAGAGCCAGTTCCTATTTAAAACTGCTGCACTACAAGCTGAGAAGGGCATTCATTATCATACTGAATTGCTGCAAGGAGAGCTAATTCACAAGCTGTTTTTTCTTTGTTCACAGCTCGAAGAGTGTGGAAGAACTACCTGCCGGCTGTGAATGGAGTCGTTTTTCTTGTAGACTGTGCAGATCACGACAGACTCACAGAATCCAAGACTGAACTCGACGTAAGATTAAACATCACTGTTACAAGCTGTTTCCCCCACGCAGTACCCACTGTTGTCTGTTAACAGCAGATTGATGATGATTGTGCCGCTCTTGTGTTTCTAGGCACTCCTAGGAGACGAGACCATAGTCAATGTACCAGTGTTGGTGTTGGGTAATAAAATTGACCGTCCTGAGGCTATCAGTGAAGGAGGACTGAGAGGAGCTTTTGCTCTTGATGGTCAAGTTACCGGAAAGGTAGGCGTGTCATACACCCTCTCTTTTAATTCACAGAAATAATATGATCTCTCTCCTGGTGCCTGATGACCGTTGTCCTCATTTATCCATTTTGTCATCGACAGGGGAATGTCTCTTTGAAGGAGCTGAACGTCCGACCGCTGGAGATTTTTATGTGCAGCGTGTTGAAAAAACAAGGCTATGGGGAAGGTTTCAGATGGTTATCACAGTACATCGACTGACACGCAGGACTGAAGCTTAACCAAAAGGGATTTTCTTGACACATTTTTCATGAAGCATGACAAAGACTTTATGTCTCTTTGCCAGTTTCAGTCAGCCCAAATTTCAAACGGTATAATTAAGAGCATATTCTTTTCAATACTCAAAGCATTTATTCAGGATTTAAAGGTTTCTATGCAAACTTTTAAAAGTGGTTCATGGTGAATTGTCCTACGTGTGTGTGAGTCAACTGAGTTGTAACATGAGCAGGCATACAGTATGCAAGAATGTAGATATGTACACATCAGTGTTGCTTTAGACCAACTGCTCTAGTTGGAATTTATTAGGAAGCGAGTGATGAAAATGAAGGACTCAGTGGTGGTTGTGGTGGGTAGTTTAATGCTCGTCAGACATCAGATTAAGATGGCAGAGTTTAGAAATTAGACAAATAACTAAACAGAAGATTAATTTTACTTCATTTAATCTAATGCTACGCAGCCACTGCCTTCAAAGCATATAGCCAAAGATGTATGCTAATGACTTTGGGATTAGCAGGCAGAGAGATTGGACTTCAACAAAAGATATCTTCCATGCTGAGCACTGAGCCAAAATAACCTCAAATCCCCCTTAGAAACCAAAAACGGAGAGAAGACCACACATCCCACAAATAAAGGCAAAGATGATGGAGTAAACTGAGTCAAATTGAACCACTCACTGATGAGTGTGCTGTGAATAATGTGCTTCTCACTTTCAGTGTCTTAATGGAATTGGCTTGTTTATTTGGAGTTGCATCTTCTCGTATATGTGATGTTACATGTTGCGTCGAAGGCAGCTGATTTGAAGTGTGTTAGTTGGACTGGAATAAGTCTTCATTATCTTTGACTTTGGGGTGAGAGCTCAAAGGTAAAACGCTCATGCAGAACTTTTACGACTTTCAATGGCTTCCCTTGCTTTATTATATCATGAAGGCTGTAATAATGCACTGCCCTTAAAATGTCAGGAAGCAATTAAAATAGAATGAGCAACTGTACTGTAGCAGACACTCTTACTCCACTGTATTTGAGAGTAGGATAGAATATATGTAGTTCTGAGCCTGTTTATAGTTTTGTTTTTTTTAATTTATTCCTTTATTCTAGAGCCTGAGCAATATATGGGCATGTAATCGGCATGTAGGCTGTGCAGCAGGGTTGAAGTGCTGCAGGTAATGCACTTTTTGACTATCTGAAAAGATATGAGAGTGCACTTTACAATGACCTGTACACATTTGTATCCTCATTCTGAGAAGCTGGAAATGGATCATGGGGGACAGAAACATGTGATCATTGTACCCCATTTACTGTTTCCTGCATCCCATGTTTACTGGGTAACATTTTGAATATTCTGTTTATTAATCTATGCAGGGATATTTGTGACTGAGATAAAAAGATACATCTGAAACCGATTTTATACAGGGACTCGAGTGTTTGTCGAGATGTAGTGTGCATGTAAACAAGCTGCTTTTCCTTTGAACAGTGTTCTGTACCAGTCGCTGAACTCCTGTAAATTATGTATAATACAGATGTAAATGTTTGTACAGTAACTGCCCTTTAGCGGACACTAAGAAGTACTGGAATTATTTATAACTGACTATAACTTGAAATAATATTTGCTGCAATTATCTGTGCAAATAGTTTCAACTTGAATGACAACATCCACACATAAAGATTGATCTATGCGATGAGTGGTTCAGATGTAATAAAACCGGCGTTTTCTTTCTTTTTTTTTCTTTTTTTTTTTTTTTGACTCAACTGGCTGTGTATCATTTGTATTTTGTTTTTTAATCTGCATGTTAGTTTAAGGTAACCAGCATTTCCTGTCTTCAGGGGTTTAAAGAAACTGCTAAAGTGGCACCTCTACATTATTCAAGGCTTGTCACATTACATAAATTCCTCAGCATCTGCTACACGCTTTAAGCCTGACAGAAAAAAAGAAAGTGTGAATGACACCTGTTGACAGTAGATCCAGACATCAGAGATGGAAAGCGATCAATTCTGAGGTCCTTCTCTGTTGTGTTTGGGGGAACCTCGTCCTCTAGTGCGCCCCTCTGTTTTGGTGTCCCACAGGGTTCTTATCTTGGGTCACTTATTATTCTCTCTTCAACATTAACACTATTAATTACAGAGGCTGTAAAGATATTTCACCTCCATTTCACTTTTTCATGTTTAATTATTTTACAACATAGAATCACAATGCATTTAATTATTGTGACGACAAATCTCTCCAAATGGAATACAACCATAAAGCACAAAGGAATATGGTTAAAACAGAAAGTTAGTAGAAATGCAAAAATCAAAACGTTAGGCAATCCAACAATGTGCTTATTATCATTCAGAAGGATTGGGTCCAATGAAGGATGAGGGGGAAAATTGCAAGACTAAAGGCTGTGATTTGCCAAAGATGCCTCCTAAATATTGACTTTTTCAGGGTCAATACTTTTGCAGTCAATTGTTTTGTGTTTTAGATCAACTTGTTTTTGCGTTTGTGTTTTCACTTTGACATTAAAGTATAAAATCCAAATTATATCCACTGTGATTTAGTGTTGTAAACAAGTCCAAGGCAGTGAATACTTCTATAGGCTCTGCATCTTATGAGTAGTCTTAGTAGTTTATCTATCAACCAATGTGAAGCCACAAGGCTGTAATTTTTAATTCAGACCCACCATTAGTAACTCAAGTGGTGTAATCATGTTTTGTTTTGGTACATCACTGAGATGTTCCTTTCATTCTCAGACATGGAGAAAGTCGTTGATGCTTTTATCTCCAGTCTTAATTATTGTGGTACGCCTTATTGTAATATCAGCTAACTGCAGCTATTACAGAGTGCTGCTTCTTTGATGCCCTTCACTGGCTCCCTGTCAGTGTTGGAAAATATTTAAGTGCTGGAAATATCTCAACATCTACTGGATTGTTTGGCCCAAAATTTTGTACAGACACTCAGGTACCCAGATGATGAAATGTCTTGACGTCTGTTAGATGTATTGCCATGAAATTTGGTTCACACATTTGCGTCCCCCCTCAGGATGAAGTGTAATAACTTTGGTGATACTCTGACTTTTCATCTAGCACCATCATCAGGTCAAACTTTCAATTTGTCCAACAAGCTAAACTAAGATGTTGAACATGGTAAACATTATACCTGCTTTGCATCAGCATGTTAGCATGCAGATGTTAGCATTTAGCATGGACATCGTTAGGCTTAAGCCCCCCTATAATTTTGGGTAGAATTTCTTTTTCAATATTTAAAATTAGTGCAGACATGCACTAGCCAGCAAGAAAACGAGTCAAACTATAATAAGCATAAAAGTTCGTTTATTGAATAAAATTATCGTTATGATTCCCAGCCCTCATTGGCTACTAGCTAGGTAGGCGGGCATATGTTTCCAAGCTGGATCAAATGTTATTGCTCGCTTTAACGTTCCTGGGGGGTATTCCAAGTAGGTGGTTAAATCATAAACCTGGGTAAATTAAGCTAGTGGGAGTGGTAAACCTCCTAATAGAGTAGCCTGCTTGCTTTGTGTAGTTAGGAGAATGAGGACTCCAGGCTCTTCTATTACCAGGTTTACCGCTACCTCCGTCTCAACTGACCCAGGTTTGCCACTTAACCACCTACTTGGAATACTCCCCTGAGGCCGGCAGAGTTGTTCGCAGTGAATAATAGCCTACACGAGATTGTAAGTTGATGTCATTGTTAATTGCTTAACGTTACCTACGTTTACCTATGGGGGAGAAAAGGCGATATTGTACTTGATTAACATTGATTTTGGCAGCTAAATGGAACGTTATGGAAAATGCAACCATCGTGAACAACCAAATTTAGGCTATATTAGGCTAACAGCTGTCCATATTCTGTCCCATTTCTCTAGTAGGCTATTTCAACACAACATCAGTAGCCTAATGTTAATTATTGTGAGTGAAAACTAAATGGCATAGTAGCATTAGTTTTGGCATGAGAAAATTTAAACTGTCTTTCAATTCATTGGCTAGATGGACATAAGAAGATTTTTTAAGAGAGTGAGTGAGGAGCAGGAGCAGGGAGCTAATGCTGAGGAGGTCTGCGTGATTGAGGTCAGTAAAGGTCTACAGAGAAAACAGGAGCGAGTCCAATGCACCGTTATGAACGAGGTGTTTGGCCGCAACATAGTGCAACCCTTTCCTCGAGTTAAAAATGATAAAATGTTGCAAATGTCACATATAAGCTGAATCGGAACTGTAGGAAAAGTTTCAAAACGTTGTGACCGCTGAACTTGGCCAAGAGTGAAAAGTCGAAAAGAAAGTAATCCCCATATTTATATGCATTTAATCAAGCTTGGATAAAAACACAAAACAAACAGCAAGTGATGGCCCACGTGTAATGCATCTCAAACTCGACCTAGGTGTTTTTTTCCCCTAAGTTGTCTTATATTCATGCCCTTTATGCCCTTATTTCATATTTAATTCTGGCAATCTTGAAGACACCTCCTCTGTTCCATAACATATGCTTCTTTCCTATGATGTTATTGTACATTTATGACGACTTTTATTTTGGGCTAAACTAAGTAGGCTAAGACCAAATGCATGGCACCTTCCTTAGTTTTTTTTAAATTTGTGTTTTAACTCATCCCGTAGCAAGCAATTAAATAATGAAGGCTGGTTTTGAAATAGCACAGAAATGTTAAACTTCACTATCAGTTTAAGCCCATTTGTTTATTTGATATGTGCTCAGTTTTGGAGAAATTGCAGGTACATGGTAAAGCATTAGTAATTTAAAATCTGATAGTCGTTCTTCACGGTAACTACTTTTACTCTTGATGATACTTGAGTTTATTTTACTGTTAATACTTGTTTACTTTTAAAGAATTATAATCCACTTTTACTTGTGACTGAAGGATTTGCTAATTGTACTTAAGTAAACTGGTACAGATCCTTTCACTGCAGATTTTATCATCCATATCCATTCTCACAGTGTTGTCTTTCACATTGTGGTCATTTAGTGGTATGCCATTTGGTAACCACTGTGCTGTAATTGGTTCTTCCAGCATGAGGTGGCAGCTGAGCACCAAAATATCCCCAGCAAATATCCCGATCTGCTTGTCAGAGGAGACTCTGCAGCTTTCAACTTCCTCTTGTTTTTTATTCCACTGCAGGCTCCATGATTGTAGATGATGATGAAATTGTATTTAATTAATTCCTTGTTATACATAATCAGATGTAATCGTGGTCATTACAGGCCTTAGCTGTAATAAGCCTCAGTAATCAGTGCTTCACGCACCCGGTGGGGGACCCGAAGGTCATCATGAGAAAGTAGTTCTCCAAAATATTCATATTTACACACCCAGCTTATGTTTTATAAGCAAAATACTCCATGTAAGGTAGGCTGGGGTAATAGGAAATAGCCAGTTCATTGATCCTCAATTTTAACGCACAGGCTGAATTTGAAAATATGGATCTGCTGAGGTAAAAAAAAAAAAAAAAAGCTGAGCAGTGCAGTCTGTAATACATATCCTCTCCTGACCACCTTCCTACAGTGAAGATAATCAACCTGCCTTTATCTTATGAATTCATTTAATTTCCCCACAGGCACCTAAGCACAGTGTTCCTTTCTTTATCCAGCAGGATCATTGCAAAAATACTCATCATTAAATATAGAGGAAGATGGTGTGTGGCTTGGTGGCACAGTAGCCACAAACTTGACCTAATTTCTGTCTGGATGATCATGAAAGATAGAAGTCAATATACAGCTTGGCTCCAGTGCCTTTATTAGTAAAGTGCTCAGACTAGAAGTACATTCTTTTTACTAACATGCAATACTAAAAACAACCAAATGTCTGGCCTACCAATAGCATGAATGAAGACATGGTAGCAATATTCTCATAGAAAACAAAATTACAATGTGAATTCAAGTATACACACAGAACTTCAAGTAATGCACACATTTTTTTTTTTATAAACACAAAATACAATTTTTCAAGTTGCAAACTCAGAATAAAACATAGTTGTGGCACATTCTTTGACATGATTTCAGAGTTAGCGGAGGAGAGCGACTAGTGGTTTCTACTGTAGGTGCAGTTTGGGTCATTAAAGTACATTCTACAGGTTTTCAATAAAAGTAATCCAACTGGAAATGTAGGTCCTGTATAGTCGTGTGTATCCACTTAATTCGTAAAGCGTGTAAGATTTAAAAACTGCTATGCGCTGTGGTGCACCTTTATCATAAAGGTACCTTGAAACCATAGTAACCCTGAATCCTCTAAACTTGCTTCACAGATCATTTACACTGGATTTATGTACAGAATCAGTTTGGAAATACACAAGCACATTGCACTGAACTGCTTTAAAGGAATAGTTCGACATTTTGGGAAGTACGCTTATTTGCTATCAATCCGAGATAGATGAGAAGATCAATACCACTCTCTGCCTGTGCGGTAAATATGAAGCAACAGCCAGGAGACAGTTAGCTTAGCTTAGCTCAAGGCTGTAATAACTGATTTATTTGGCCACTTGGGGGCAGCGGAAACAAGTTGTGAACACCACATTGACATATCACCACCTTTTAAGTTGATATGGCGAACTTGTTAGCACAGTTTCTCATTTACACATCCAGCAGTTACGGAGTGACATTAACTTTCACTTGGAGTCGTGTTTGTGTCCACCTGATGAATGTAAGTTCAATATTCATTCTCTCTTAGCTCTGTTTTTGGTCTCCACCAACTCCTGAGGGAAATATCTGGCTCTTTAGCTGCTAAATGCTACACTGTGTTCACAAGCTAGTTACTAACTGTGTCTGTCTGCCGTTCTGTCCAAAATTAACAAAATTTGCCTAGCAGCACCTCTAAAGCTCTTTAATTAACACGTTATATCTTGTTCGTTGTACAAAACCTTTTTTACGGGGTGTTATGACTACTTCTTTCCTGGCACAGTGACTTCCTGGATAGTCCGACACATAACGCTTCATAAAAACGCAATGTGTCATTTTTTTCACTGTGGTTTTTGTACAGATTAAACAAACAAGATATAATATTTTAATTAGTGAGCTTTAGAGGTTTTGGCAGGCTGAACAGAGCCAAGCAGCTGTTTCCCCCTGTTTTCAGTCTTTATGCCAAGCTAAGTGAACCGTCTCCTAGCTTCATATTTAACGCGAGAGTGGTATCGATACTCTCTGCAAGAAAGCAAACAAGAGCGTTGCCCAAAATGTCGAACTATTCCTTTAAATTCTGATCTCTAGTCATTCCAGTGGGACGGCGGCTCTAATACTCAAGCAATTGTTCACACAATACAAAAATTACTGGTAATCTCTATATGCATAGATGGCGGTCGGACAAGATAGGAATTCTGATGGACTTTAGCTACCTATGGCGCAGTAGTCAGTGGGTCCTGCTTTTCAGGACAGCAAAACAAAAAGCTCTGTTGCTCAAAAAACAGAGAGGAGAATGAAGCAATTACACATATCTAAGACAAAAACTGGTCATTGTCTCACCCCCGGACCTGACCAGCACCACATATCCCACCAGGATGATACACAATTCCATGCCTCCCCAGTCCGATCCCAAAATCTTTTGCAGTGAGGAGAGAGCCAACCCTGTAGATTTTCAGGCCAGCAGCTGAGACTCGGCTCTCTGCGTGGGGTCAGACAGTTCTACCAGATGTATCCTCCATCGTCTGCCTCGCCCTCCTCCTCTTCCTCCTCTTCTGCCTCCTCTCCGTTGTCCTCTGCCTCCTTCTCCTCTTCATCCTCCCACCCCACTCCACTCCCGAAATCTCCGGAATATCCCGCCACTTCATCTGGAAAAGGATAAACACGAGGAATGATTTTGTAATAATGCTGAAACACTGAAACACAGCTGATTGATTGATTGATTAGTTGACTGACAGACAATTATCAAGCAAAAATGTCAAACATTAGCTTGTTTTAGCCTCTTAAATGTGAAGATTTCCTGTTTCTTAATGGTATGTATTGTAAATTGAACATCTTTGGGTTTTGGAATAAAAAGGAGTTTGAAGACGTAACCATGAGCTTTGAGAACTTGTGATGGGCATTTTTCATTATTTTCTGACATTTTATAGACTAAACGATTAACTGATTAATCAAAAGAATAATTGAGAGAGTAACTGTTAATAAAAATAACCATTACTTTTCTGATACTGAGACCCAACATGAGGTTTTGAATGGGTGCAGCTGTTATTTCTCCTCCTAAAAACCTTCAAAATGTTCTTAAAACAAGTGAAAAAGAAATCACAAGCGGTTGCCTATAGAAATCAACTTGTTGTGAATTTTCTAAAAGTGTGTACAGTGTGAGAAATATCTGTCTGCTAAATGCCCCCCTTCTTACCACAGTCGGGGTTGCCATGGCTTCTGGTGCCCATCATCTCTCCACCATGCTGGTCGACACACCAGCACTCCCCTCGGCTCTGGTCACACTGCACTTTCCTGTAGTAGCCGTCCTCATCACAGCTGGGAATGTACATCCCTGCAAGGACATGCACGCACACGCCTAAGTGTTAAATATTTATACCCTAGCACACATAGCTGCCTCATGCTGATGCCTGAGATGAGCGCGGTATAAACGAGAATGCCAGCACGCCTTAGTGAACCTGTGATAAGACCATCAGTCAGGTTGAAGAGGCAGATTTATGGCAGAGAATACCACGGAGACAGAGAAAGCTTCCCTGTTTGTTTTACACAAGCATGTGTAACAGTATGTTGGCGTAGTGTGTTTCCTTATGCAGTGAGAGTGGCATGTAAAAATATAGTGACAGCCTCGGTGACAGAGCTCCACTGTTTCAGCCTCCCTCAGGACACTCTTGTCAAATCCAAAGCGAAGTTCTCTAACAAGCACAAGCACCCCCCCCACTACCATGAAAACTAGAGGAAACACAAGCAATGAGACAAGTAGGCTTTAAGGGATGGGATATCTGGGTTTGGAGCTGAAGACTGAAAAGCAGCTGTGTAGCATGATGAGCACGCTGGGTAGATACTGAAGCATGGGGGTTTCTCAGGGAGCCAAACGGACACATTAGCCTTGCTCTTTCCCAAAGCCAGCACTGCACCCTAATCCCCCCCTCCCCAGCCTGATTAGGGCCTAATCCTAGCCGTGTGCTTGTGATCTCTTAAATGAGCCTCCTCCAGCCTCTCGCCTGCTGCCCCAGGCGCCTTGTTACATAAGTACACCCAGAGACCCGGAGCAAGTGCGGGGGCACACGCCGGCTAGACGGTGCAGTTCATGGCTACCTCTGTGGTGTGGTGTGGCTTTGAAAGGACCTGAAGTGAGTCAGTGGTGATTTCCTGTCCAAAAAGGGGTTTCTATGCAAGTGAAGTGTTTGAAATTCTTGAGTCAAATATATCTTGAACTTCACAGTACTGTTGTGATTAAATGTATTTACCAGGCTTCTTCTTGGCCGCCTCCTGCACCTGGATCCTCTCTAGCTCAACGAGGCACGGCGGCTCTGTGAGAATCAAGCAAGAAAAGTGATGACAGAAAACTGCTCCCCACCAAACTTCATCTCAATCAATGCTCTTCATAATTACACTTTTTGCTGTATTGATTTGTTTAAGAAGTCTTATATTTCATTCCCTCAGAGCCTGATCGATTGTCGAGAGCTTAGGTGAAAGAACATATGGATGTAGTCTGAGAATGACAAGGAAATGAACTGAACCTTTAGAACAGATAGAAATAGAAACAAAGAAGCAAAAGACACTTTGTATTGACCCCCAAGGTGATGAACCGTCCCCAGTATTTGTAGATTTTCAAAGTATTATTACTTCACAGCATTTCTATTGTGCATTGCGCTTGCACAAAACTAGATGAATTCACAGAGCATTATCAGTTCACTGAGACTTAAAGTCACAAAGGGAAACAAAACAGTTTGTAATCATTTCTATACATGTTCCGAATCATTACCATAAAACCATTATTCCTCAATGGCTTAGTGTGAAGTAGTTTATAAATATCACCAGCAAGTACTGAAAAATTGATTAGGGAATCAGTGTAATCTATTGCATGCAGGTTAAATGCCTGATCAATGGGATAATCGGTGTGCAAATGAGGTCACTGCCAGGAATATCCTGTATTTGTTTAGTAAAGGTCAAATGGTGCAGATGTTGCAAATGTGCACAGCTGAAATAGCACTGTGAGTGCAGGTTATCAGTGACATAACATCCATAGAGACACCTGATCATTTTACATTTTACAACATGATAACTACACATGAAATGTCAGGAACACAGCTTCAAACAAGCTTCATTTCTAAATGAACATTCAAGCACAGCAGGGTTTTTTTTTTAGATTCATTCTATGATCATCTTGCTTGACATTTCTCTTAACCCAACTCACGGTGTTGTCATGTAACTGGTAATCTGCTTTCAACTTCTGTGCAGCTAACAAATGAAAGAAGCTTTTAATTTTATTCCTCAAAAAGGAGAACTGTGATCTCAATTGAAGTTCTCTGCCAAAATGATAACACTGAATCAAAGCAGACCTTAAACCATGTTTCAATATTCAATGACATTTAAAACACCTATAGCACTAATGTGTGTGGATATTGTATGACCAAATAAAAGCTCACAAGGTGCTAGTATAGAGGGTATGTACCCAATATCACCATATACCTTCTGCTATTGTGCATTCATACATAAAAAAATAAGAAAAAAACAATAAAAACATTGGTAAATTGGTACAAGCTTCTTTTCCAAAGAATGACATAGTTGCATCTATGTGACTATCTGATATGATAGACATCTGACATCTAATATTTTTTTCTGTGCAATGATCAATGACAGAGAAACCAGGAGGGGGTTGATGGAAGCGAACAGTCTGTCTGATCTGAACACAATGATGCTTTGTCATTGGATTCTGTGTTAATCATGACTGACTGTCCACTGGGAACACCTTGTTCAAACATAGTTCATGAATGTACCTGGTACCAGAACACCTGAGGCCAAAGATCAGTGATGGGCTTTGTACTGTATCAGCAGATCTGTGGCTGTATGTGCTGGAAAGCTGAGCTGTCAGCTGATCACTACCTGGTGGTGAGTTGGATTAAGTGGTGGAGGACGCCACCGGACAGATCAAGTAAACCCAAGCACCCAAGCTCGCTTACTTTTCTTGCATCCCCGGGAAGGACGTAGAGTCAGAAAGTTATTCTGGCAAACTGTCAGATGACTAAGAATCCATGGAGAAGTCAAGCACAGGTTTGTACAAACTGCCAACGGTTAAAGAGAAGAGAAGCAACAGACAACCAGAATGTGCTTTGAAGATGTTGATTGGGTGACAAACCATGCTTCAAAATAATTGCCTGTAGGCTTTCAGACTTGGTTAAAGGAATAGTTTGACATTGTGGGAAATATGCATATTTGCTTTCTTGCGGGGAGTTCAATGAGAAGATTGATACCACTTTCATATTTGTGGGATAAATATGGAGCTACAGCCAGGAGGCGATTAGCTTAGGGTAAAGACTAGAAGCAGTGGGAAACAGCTAGCCTGGTTCTGTCCAAAAAAAAGACCAGCCTCTCTAAAGGTCGCTAATTAACACGACGCATCTCCTTTGTTTTCCCCCTGCTCCCAGTCTTTATGCTAAGCTAAGCTAATCTCATCCTGATTCTAGCTACATACTTAACACAGAGGTATCAAGGAGTGCTATCGATTTTCTATCCAACTCTCAGCAAAAAAGTGAATAAGCATATTTCACAAAATGTCAAACTATTCCTCTAAGAGTACCGTTACTTCCCTGCTGTCGAGGTACAAATACATAAATACAGAATATGTGTTAGGACAAATGTCTGGTCACATTTCAGTGTCTACAGACAGTTTTGGTGATTGGTTGATACTCATTTGTTTATCCCCTGTTGAAGCAGCCATAGCAGGCCTGTTTTGCCACTCAGTGGAATAAAGTGACGTCACTGCATACCCTCTATTTCCCTGTGATGTAACCTTGCTGTCATTTCTTCCATTTAGAGATCTGACTCGAAATAGACTCAGCTCTCTATGCTTCTTCAGCGGAGAGCCCTTCACTCACTTTCTCTCCAGAAGCAGAGGCACCACTCCGCCGTAGAGACCTTCCCATCCTTGTAGCTGTCGCAGGAGTTGAAGAAGGGTCGGATGCAGACCTCGTACTTGTCCAGGTTAATAGCAGCCAGCTCAGCTTGGTCCAGATACAGGTCGCTGTTGGTGTCCAGCTTTGAGAACATCCAGCCGATGGAGTCCTTGCAGCTGGCTACAAGGCTCTTGTCCAGCGCTGTCAGAAATAATTTGCACAGATCTTTAGTTTCTTTCTCTTTATATTACATTTCTTTGCACAGATAATTGAGTTGTAAGTTTGGAAGAAGCAGAGAATACCGCCGCTTTGCGAGTTTCTAACCTGAAGCGGTGCCAGCTCCGAGCTTGCCAGAGTTATTCTGCTTCGCGTTTCCATGAAGGAGTTGGAACCAGTCTCTCAGCCGGTCGCCCAGGTCTGCCAGATCCTGGCCAGTGCAGCTCTCTGAGGGAGCAAAAAAAAAGGGAATCCAAGGATTCACAACCCTGGCAGACACTTAACAGCAATCTGACTCACCTTCCCAAAAGGCAGGCAGGGACTCATATTGATTCATATTGCTCTTACTGATGTACAGTGAACAGGATGAAAAGCGCAGGTTTCCCTCACTGTTCAGCAGTGGAAAGTATGCTGTTGGATTTTCATGCTGTCATTTATAACTGTATGATCTGCTAATCAAAGAAAACATTATTTCGCAATTACCTCTACTGCAGCAAATTGCTGTTATCCAATAAAAATCCACTTTCAGTTTCAGGCTAAGCACTTATTCCAGGCTACAGATGAAAAACAGGAGTAACATTTCATCCTTTTGATCAATCGGCATTTTCACGTGCCCGAGAGCCTGGACAATCAATACTGTTTGGCTGCAATGATAGATAGTGTACACTCTAAATAATTAATTACTACATGATTGAAAGAGCAGTTTAACCACATGGGGGATATTTGGATAAGAGTAATCTCTGAAATTGGTGCGTATTGATCCCAAACGTCGAGCATTGGGTTGATTGGTTCAGTGAGAAAATCCTATCCTACTGACAGCATGCTGTGTGTGGCCACGAGTGCATCATAACTTTCTTCTTTTGAAACCCTGACTCATGAAATGGGTGACAGTGATGCAGACAGGGAGGTGTGAATCTCAAAATGAAGACGCATACATATAAGAAGGCGAAGAAAAGGCACTTGCCACGTTTTGTGTCAGTATTGGTGATGGTAACGGAGGCTGTGGCACAGGGGCAAAAGCCAGCGCACATGATGTTCAGGTCTTTGCCTGTGAGGCAGGCCTGCTGCTCCAGCTTACACTGTAAGGAGAGAGAGAGAGAGAGAGGCAGTTAAAATATTTATGGGGGTGACCGCAGGAAAAAGAGATTGCTCATTCAGATGAGACACTGCACTTAGAGAAAGGCAGCAAGAATGAGCTGTCATTTTCCGCTGTCTTCTCATGCAAGGTCAAAATTAAAAACTATACATAAATCAATAACGAGTCCTGGCAGCCACCGGTGTACGGTGATGCCACTCAAAACAACATCAGTCATTAATCATACGGCCACGTTGAGCCGGTGCACTTGTCTTCCTGCGAGCAGTGATGAACTGTGCTGCCCTGCTGCGCCCACGTATATGTCAGCGCAGCAGGAAACAGCACTTGACTGGACTCCTCTCATTATTTAAAACGATGACACGGGCACTTTCCATTTCTTTTCAGGGTCTTTATGGTGGCAGAATCCAGTAATAAAGCGAAAGAAGAAGTATCTAAGTAAAAAGTAGAGTGCTTTCAAGGAGAGATGCTGGTGCAGAATATTTTCTTTTACCTCAGAGGCGTAGTTGTGTCCATCAGAGCCACATACAGGCGAGGAGGCTGTAACAGGACAAGGCTTGCAGGTGCTTTCATGGGCCTCCAGCTGCCCTGACTGTTTGACTCTGAACATGAAAGGGGAAAAAAATGGAAAAGTTAAAATGACAGTCCACCCAAATTACAGAAAACTTACCTCTAACTCTGGTGGCATCTAACCATGCAGATAGCTTCATTTTCCCAGGTGTTTAGGAAATCTGATGCCACCCCAATACAACGGAGTCTACGGTCACGCTAGCAGCTCTGTGAGGCTGTACTTGGGCACAGTGTTGCTTTGAGCTAAATGCTAACGTCAGCATGCTAACATGCTCACAATGACAATGCTAACACCTGTTAAAAATCAGCAGGTATAACGCTAACCATTTCAACCATCTTATTTAGGGGTTTTAGCATGCTAACATTTGCTAATTAGCAACACAAAGTAAAGCTCAGGCTGATGGGTATGTCATTAGTTTTGTGGGTATCAACCAAAAAAACTGTAACCTGATGATGGCGCTAGAGGTAAAGTCAGGGAACTTTTTGCGGAAGACATGATTGAATTTTATGGCAAACCATCTGATAGTTTTCAAAACATTTCACTAAAAATGTCTACCTGCTGGTGGCACTAGAGAAAACGTCAGGGGATGATCAAAGTTAGGAGGCGTCATCCTTTGGGGACCAAATTTCATGGTAATCCATCCAATAGTTGTTGAGATATTTATGGCAAAGTGGTGGACCAATGACCGACATTGCCATCCCTAGATTCACACCGCTAGTGTGGCTAAAAATTCAAAAGCAACATCTCTTTCCAGAAACAGTGACCCTGCTACACACTGTCAACAGTTTTCCTAGCCACTGTTTCTTTTGTTGAAAGTATTTCCAGAGCAACAGATAATGCCTGTCTGTCTTCCACAGTGGTCGAATGAACTGCCCACAGACGAGAGGGCAGCAGGGTCACTGCCCATCTTCTGCTGCAGGCTGAAAACTCACCTTTTCCAGGCTACATCTTGACACCACACTTACTCATGTCTTATTTCTTTAAAAACAAACAAAAAACTAGCATTTGCTCTGCAGGACTGAACATGCTTTTAGTTGCTTGGGTGAGAGGGAGGCACTTCCAATTTTTGTTGACATCTACCTCTTGTTCCTGTCAAGTTTGCACTTACTGTAAGCTGCTTTGGACAAAAGCATGTGCAAAATAAATATAATGTAAATGTAATTTTTTAAAATGTAATTTTAAATGCTGTGAGCACCATTCATTTTCACTGGGGTAGCAACAGAAACCTCAGAGGCAGATATCTAAGATCCTGGGTAAACCAAGATTGTCTGCATTGCCTGTTAATATTTGGATGCACTACTTCATAAAATTCCCCTTGCTTGCTTTCCTCTCACACGGTGATTGACTTCACGTTCAGTGAGCACAAGCATTAGGCTCTGCAGTACAACTTCTGAGGCTGCTATTTAATGACGCTAGGATGGTTTAGTGTGCTTGCGTTCGTGCTTATTACCCATTATTCGACACAGTCTCTCTCATCTCTGGAGTGACTCCGTAAATGAGGCACTTTATTGAAAAAGATAAATGCCTGTCGCAGCAGATAGACTTTGCAGGTAGCAATAATTCACTCCATTAATTCTTTTCAGACTGCAACCCTGCTCATTTGTTTTTCAGTCAAAGTGGAATGAATGGGTGAGGGGATGGATAAATACTTTTCAGTGAGGTTTATGACAGAGGGTCTTTGTGAGGGGAGGGGTATTTGAAATACTATAAACCCCAGTATTACACTGTAATAAGTATTTTCTATATGCTTTCTTTGTCAAGGTTTCAACCTCCCCTTCTCCCTCTGCTTCCACTGACTAGTCTGTACCACGTTTTCTAAAGCTGCCCTATTATCAACATGGGTAGGTCAGTAATCTATCATTTTCGACATGGGGCGTCAAGTACACAGTAAACTACACATTCAAGTGGTTTGAGATGTATGAACACTGTTGCTAAGTGACAATAAAATGGACGTTGTTTTGTTTCCTTTTTAAAAATGATTAATGATTTTGTGTTTTCTGCGAGTCAGTGTCATGCTAGGGTCAAAACATGTAGAATAGACAACAAAAGGAACTAATAAAATTCTTAATAATTTACTTCAGTAACTTCCAATGAATCCAAGAATTTTTAAAAACATCATACATCACAACACGTAAACTGCCACTGAAGAGTTTCCTACCTGACCAAGTCACCTGCCCACGTTTTCAGTCGTTTAAAGTGAAAACCTTTGAAAATGAAAACTTATAAACTTAAAACTTATAAATGAAAAGTTGAATTTATACACATTAAAACACACATTAACTCACTAATACAATGAGGGGTTTTGCTACTTCAGCCTTACTTGGCCTGGTATGACCAGTACCTGATGCTAGCTAATGTTAGCAAAGTTGTGGGCTGTAAAACCAAAACAATGAGCTGAAAGATGCTCAAACGCTCTGTAGAGCTGAGGGGAGCGGCAGAGTCGGTTGATAATTATCTGTGGGTTTGTCACCTGAGCGAGCCCTTTCACATACATGTCATTTGATCTATTGTTTTTTTTTATATTATAGCAGCTTTAAATATATGTGACATAACTGTAGCAGTTTGTCAAACAAATTGTGTAGCTTATCATGCTTAGTTTTAATTAGCTGCATCAGTTATATTTGTGTTAATATCTGATTTTATATGGCAGCCAATTTGGCACCAGTTTGTTGACACCTTTGCAGGAGATATCATAGCTATCTGCAATTCCCCACATTTCAACTAGAAGGCTGATATGAATGTATTTTTTCCTTCTTAGCTGCTCGTATTTACAGTCCATACAAGATGACATGAACACAACGTGATCCTTGATTTGACTGATTGTAAATACACAATATGTGAATGCATGAAATGTGAAGACCACATGCAGAGTTTAGGGCACACAGCAATACACAGTATAGCTGAAGAAGCCGATCAAAGTCTCACCAGCCAGTTTCACACTGTATGTTGTGCACAAACAAATAAGAATCTGGTGCCATTTCGCTTTCGGAGAGGATTATGAAATGCACTGAGCTGAGAAGACTTTGTCTACCTTTATTAGTTTACTTCTGATTTGATGACATGCTCATTTTTGTCTGTCTACATAAATGTATGAGTTCACAAACTGATGATCCATGTAGTTTTAAGTAATTAAACTAAGTAATAGTGGCTTCATTATTAATTAAAACGGAGCCACAGGAGTTCATGATACATCATGCATTAGATTAGATCATGATGAGTTATGTAGCATTAATTAATCATAAGGTATGTACCTTTGACATTAAATGGTTACCCATTAAGCTGGCATCTTTTCCCTCTGTGTCTATGTCTCATTATAATGATTTCAAGTGTATAAGGACTGTCTATGGAAGCAAATAATGGCCATAAAGATTTGAATCTTATAAGCAACTAAATACTATAATTTATAAAATTTTGAAATTGAATCACTATTGAATAATTCATGTTGAAATTTAAATCCCACAGAATTTATAGCACTGAAAACTATCTATCTGAATGAATGTGGTCTGAATTCCCCTCTTCTTCAAGTTTTTTCACCTTTATTTCAGGTGTACATATTGTTTTTAGGGGTTCACAACTTCAGATAGAAAATTGAAGTACCCTGTATTCAAAACCTATATTCAAATTGCTCAAATTCAATAAGCTCAATTCAGATCTAAACGTTCAAGTCAAGTCAAAAAAATGATAAAACTGGCTAAAATTCAAGATATAAACTAAGCTAAATATTTCAGTGCTATTAATTCAGTGGTATTTAAATTTCAACATTAAGTATTCAGTAGTCATTAAACTCAAAATTAGGTATTCAGTTGCTCATAAAATTCAAATTGTTATGGTCATTATTTGCCTCCATAACTGCCTGTGTTTCCATGCACACAGTTAATTAGTCATTGCTCAGCGTGAGTGTTCCAGCTGAAATGACATCCCTCCTGACTCATGACACTCTCTGGCCCTGTTACTGAGTTTAATCAATAGCTCCCCAACCAGACATTGAAAGGCTTTTAACGGACACACAGCTAACGGCTGTTGACACCAACTCCACGCAGAAATCTTCTTAACAGTGGCAGCAACACAAAAACGGACTGCAACTCCGCCTACCTGTGCTCCAGTTTCTTGCGATTGACACACATGGCCCTCTGGTAGCCCTGAGCGACACACACTTTATGGCGGCTGCACTTTACATTCTGGCACGGGTCCTTGGTGGTGTCCACGGCTGCAAACACAAAACAAAACAACACTAAGAATCCAGAGGTGTCAATCACAGCTGAGGTGCTTTTGCTTTAATTCTCTATTTTTGTCACCTCCAGGAGAAAAATACAGAGCTTCCGGCTGTTTTTTTTTTATTCCTCTCTTGACAAGGAAGCATGTGCAAGTACCACCAAAAAAAAAAAAAAACAGGAAAGCTATTTCATGTGCTGCATAATCAAGTTTTGTATATTTACACCATTTAAAATGATCTTCCATTCTCACAAAACTATCTTTTACTCAGGCGTATGCAATAAAAATCATGAAATATGTCATGAAAAATGTTCTAGCGGTGTGCACAAATGAGTCCACTGATTTTATAGTCAGCACTGCTGAAAACATGGACGCCTAGCTGTCATTAGTGAGGCAGCCCATCGTCAATAGTACTGCCTGCAGTCTCCAACGGCTGTCTCTGATTGCGAGAAAACCTGACAGCACTGATTGAGCATCTCTTTCTCTCAGCTTGTCACATCTCACTTCCCCCATGTCAACTTATCACTGTCTCTCCCCCCCGACTTGCCTTTTCTCTCTCTCTCACAAACACACACGCTCCATCTTTGTCTCCCACGTTCCCTTTCTTTCTTCCCTCCCCATTTGCTGTCTCCGTCCCTCCCTCCCTCCCCAGCATCTCTATCTTTGGAGAGTTGAACTTTTCAATGCCAACCTCTTTTTTTACACTGATAGACTGAGATGGAAATAGCACCGTGTCCTCCACCTTCCTCAGCCTCTGGTCAATGCCATCCGAAGCTGGATGTCACACCGTCCCAGTCCATTTACCGCCTTGCCAGAGAGGCCTCGGAAAACTCGCAGGTTCAGATAAATTTAAGAGTGAGTGGCAAGCGGCCGTCGGCTGGAGAAATTTAAGCTGTGAAATCCTGAGTCAGCTCTGAGCAGCTGCTTTGTAGTCAACACGGTCAACAGACAAGGTGGCTGCCAGCCGGATCCCCGCAAATCCGGAGACTAGGTGATACTCTGATGCTACAGCAGGGAGGTATGAGGGAACAGTGGACTTTTATGGAATCACTGGTATATGAGCGGGTATGAGACTAAGCTGGTGACCGGAGTTCATAAAGTCCCGAAGTCCTGCACCACTTCCAAGCTAGCTTGTGATCCACTAGCCTTTGTTCCACAATGAATTTTTATTACGTAGGTTACGTGTTTGTCATAGTCCCATTCAAACAAGCTTCTGAGATACCTAACCCCCATTTGTGATCTCAGCGCGCTATATGTTACGCCGTGATTCGTTCACATAGTGTTCTATGCAAATGAATTATTGGAGGGATTTTCGCTGGAAAAATTGTGCATTTTTGCAACACTTCCAACACCTGTGCAAAATAATTGAACTAATTATTCACTAATTGTCACGAACATCGCACAAAAATGTATTTCCACATGCACAACAATAGGAAATCGTTGCTAAAAGTACTAAAACTCACTCCTCCTTGAAGTCATACTACTTCGTCATAAGCTTTTACATTGGTTTGTGTTTGGTGGAATGAAAATTGCAAATTGTCGCAAAAATACTTCTTCACAATCTTTTTACTCCCGCAGTTTCCACTCTTTATGCACAATTTATACGCCAAAATGTAGACAAATCTGTCCTCTCTTACCCAGTGTTAGTTTCTTTGCGGCAGGACTTATGCTTTTTGAATAAATAGCTCAAAACCGCAGAGAAGTCTGACCAAAAGACTAATTGACTCCCATGTTATCTGAGCTCTGACACTCCTTGCCATTTTCACTGACTGCCACTGCCTGTCACAAATGGGGCTAGGTATCTCAAAACCTTGTTTACAGAGTTCAGTACAGTTTGGTTTTGTAGTTCCATGCTTCATCACAGCTGCCCAGGGTGTGGAAAAAGCATGTTGTCACCACTAGCTGTCAGGACAAGCAGGATTATTAGACTGGGTGCAGTTACTCTTCAACATTGCAATATGTTTTAACATTTCCACAATTTTCTGTTAAAGTTCTGCACTTACATGAGTAAAAATGTGGCACGTTTATCACATGATTGTCTATCAGTGTGTGTATTTTGATGCATATCTGAATACAGATGCAGATTAAACATTTTTAAACAATTATTAAAATAAGACATTTGTCTGTTCAGCCGGATATCTTTTGAGTTCTTTCTAGTTGCATTAAGGTTTTGTTACATATCAAGTTTGTCTAAAAGGCTGAAACATGATACTGGGGTTATTTGTGCCCAGCATTGAATAGAAAGTACAGTAGCAGTTTCAATATGAGCAGAAAATCCCACAGTTCATCTTCACAGACATACAGATTAAAGAGACCCTGTGCTGTATGTAAAAAATACATACAAAATACATACAAAGTAATGCTGGACTTCAACTGTATAATTATAAAAAGAAGCTAGCAGCTCCAGAAAAGGTAGACCCATATCAAAAGCAATAACTAGTAAATAGTCAAAAAGAAATCAGTATCACTGAGATAGGACTGGTATTATCGTTATTGAATTACAAATTGCAAAATTCCACTTCTCAGTGGGAAAGAAACTCATAAAAATACAAGACGTAGCATTTAGGCTCAGCAGAGAAGCTCAAAGACAGATGGCTGGATTCTAGCAGCGCTGAATGAAACTTGAAAGTCGTTCCATATAAAAGATTTTGCGACCACTTGACTTTTATTCTCTTCATCTGTTCCAACAGGTATTCTGCTCTGTCATGATTTAATCCTGGCGTCTGAACATTATCCAGACTGCAGCGCTGATGGTTACATTTGTCTGCTATTTCTCTTTTGATTTAAGACATAAAACCTCCCCAAAAAACAGCCATCTCATATTTTCAGTATGCCTCAATGGATCACATCAGTTCTCTTTAGTGAAACTCATCACTCAGGTTTTCCTCAGGCTTTCTTCTGGTTTATCTTACAGAGACTGTATATTTTGTTGGTGGTTGCTATCAGAGTATGAGGTTTAACATTTCATTTTGTTAACAAAGGCTCCAGTCATGGACCATAAACTTTTATGGTGGCAGGGAACCATACTCTATGTTTTTTTTTAGTGGTGTAATATACCTTAAACTATTCCCACTTTCTTCTGGGCCATTTTATCATTTTTTGGCCACTGACCAGTCGCTGTACCTGCTGTTCGCTCACACAGAAACGCAGTGAGCCGTGAACTGCACAGACTGAATATATGAGGAAGAATCAAATAAAGCTAGGAAGCACTTAGAGAGCACACACTGGCACCAAGGCTCTACAATCCTCTTTATGCGTTAGTTTAATAATAGAAAATGTGGATCTGAATCTGGATAAAATGTATTATATGATGGTGACTATGATCTTTCTGAGAATATCTAATTTCTTGACCAGGAGCATCATGGCTTTGCATAAGGATGAATATAAATATAAATATGATATATAAACATTGGCTAATGGCAGCCTTGATTTTTGGAGAATGTATCCTCGCTGAGAATAGAGCTTTGGATGAATTGTGCAAAGTTAGTCAAACAAATGAGTCAGACTCACGACCACTGAGTTATAGCTATTTAAATTGCTGCAGCTCCACCTGCAAATAAAACGTCATCACGTTTTGCAGGATTGTTGATACTGTATGTGCACCTGTCATCTACATTTGTTTTCTATTGTACCAGACATTCAAGAGTTTGGCAATATATATCAATATTTAGTGAAGAGTGGATTAAATTTGTAGGAGGGGTGGTGGAAATACGGGTTTTGCTAAAACTTACAATATGTGTTTTTTTGTTGTTGTTTTTTTGGCCACTTGGGGGCAGTAGAAAAAAAACACAACCACGACAAATTATCAGCTTTTGAGTTGATATGACAAACTTTATTTACACATCCGGTCGATACAGAGCAACACTAGCATTAGCAATTAGCATTCATTTGGAGTCGTGTTTTGGCCACCTGGCGAATGTAAGTCCAACACTCACTCTCCCTTTAGCTGCTAAATGCTCCACTTTGTTCACCAGCTAGTCACTAACTTTGTCTGTCTGCCATTTGGTGCTGGGCAGGTAGTGTATAGTGGGTTTATCAGAGAGTTTTCACTGAAAGAAGTTGCCGGCTGCGGCTGAAAACGACGCTGATGAGAGCGGTGAGAGTGAACCAAAACAGTAAAGTTGCGGGCCGGAGAACCAGGACAATGAGCTGCAAAGCGCTAAAACGGTCTGTAGAGCTGAGGGGAGCTGCAGAGTCGGGTGATAATCCTCCGTTTGTCATTACAAGCAACCCCTTTCACATTACACATAGTAATTTGACCCATTGTTAATATAAAAATGTTGATTATAGCAGCTTTAAAGTGTCTTATAGTGACAGATTCATCTTAAACTAAGGAATCCAGGAAACAAAATAACTTTGCTTCTATACCTCACAGTTTAGGAGTTTTTATTGAAAATATCGAGAATTTTATAAACAGCTATGTGTTAGTGTTGGATGTGCATCTACAACAAAAATACTCACTTTAAATAATCATACTAATTGGTTTATGGCCTTACCTTTCACTGAATCTGATATTTCCATGCTATCACGTAACATTGCTTCATTTTATGTTCCCATAGAAACGCAGCTTGGTGTTTTCAGTATAGTTTCAGATGGTGAAGTGCAGCTCTCTCATTGCTCCCATGTTCAGTATTTATGAGCACCTTCAAGTCTGCCTCCAAGCAACAGCTTAAAACCAAACACGTCCCTCACACGGTATACAACTCCTACATACAGTCCACTGAAAATGAAATCCAAACACAAGATTTAATTTGCATTAAAGATCAAGTGTGTTTTCCACCTCGCCTGCTCTCCTGGTTGTTGTTAATATCGTGCTGCATCGAGAACTCAGTGAAGGGCCGGGACATGTAAGAGCCATTATGGGTTTTAAATCCTCCTGTAATCATGTCAACAAAGGCGATGGGACTCCACTGAGCCTGCGTCCAATATCTCTGAGATTATTATTATTATTATTATTATTACGCTGTGATCAAAAACAGAACAGAACACGGCTGCTTTCTCATCCAGTATCAGCTTTCACCCTGCGCTCGCATCTGAATTCTCTACTGAGCATGAAGCCTTGCAGTTAGACAGGATCCTCCATCAAAGGCCATCAACCATTTGTTTTACATTCAAATTGTCAACGCATGCATTTACTAAAGTACTTTAGAGGTTCTGGACAAAAAAGAAAATCTGCAAAAGACCTGTTAATGGGCTGGCAAGAAATAGTAGCACAAAGATTTAGCACTGATAAATATTAAACGCATCAAAGAGACAGGCCCATTTGACAGCTTTAAGTAAATTAGTTTCAACTAGATTTGCAATTACTGTCATCTTTGAAACTCTTTTATACCCTTCGATTTAATTGCTGGTCGCTGTGGTAAAGCAGCCTGCAGCTTTTATTCAACTCCAGTGGAACTCTGAAATTATTTACTTACAATCAGATAGGATGCAACACACAAGTTCACCTCTAATTCTTTTTATAGCACATTATGTCTGAATAATTTCCTTAAGTTGTTGTACAAATGAAAGTATAATCACAGTCACTTCTGAGCACAAAGGAAGTTTCATTTACCGGCTAAAATAAAAGATGTCAAGGTCAAATACGGCAGTCCCTCTGTTAAGTCAGAGGAGCAGGCACCTTATTGTTTTGAAATGGCCCTCAAACACAGCGCAGACTCTGCAGAGCTGAGCTGACGTCTCAATCAGCCCACTTAAAAAAGGTGTCTGAAGCCTCCTTTTAGGTCTTTTGTTCTATCCGGGGCATTGCAGGTACACCTTGTCGGAGTTTCTGCTGTCTTGTTGAATTTGCAATGAAGAGGACCCTGATCAATTAGGTCTGCAGAATTAGTCCCAGTGGGAGCTGGGACGGGGATGAAATCAATGGTATTCAAAAGAACATCGCCCACACTACAGCAAGCGAGGCGTTTTCTTGAGACTACATTACTTATTCCCCCTGTTGTAAGAACATATGACTGGGATAACGTCTGGAGCTGCTTCTTCTCACATCTTTCTCCTTTGATGCAAGTCTTCAATGTCTTTTAAGTGAGGCAGTGTGGGTGTGGCGCTACACCCAACCTCCCACACTCACCTCGCAGCAGGAACACACTGCTAACCCTAAGGGCCTGCTCAATTGGCTACATGTATGAAGAGTACCTTTATAACCTGACCTGTGAAATGATTCATATGTCACTTCATTACCTCCACCACAGAAGGGTTAGCATTTGACTAGTTCAGTTAAACTAGTGCTTAGCTCACAGCTGAATGTTAAGTTCAGTGTGATTGCTCTGTTGAAACAAGCACAGGTTCAGCTGAACAGCTGCCAAACCTGATGTACTGTGAAATTACTTTAAAATCCGCCCACACAGGTGATTCAGAGCAACATGACATGGTGGTCTACATTGATGCTGCACAATCTGGTTTCTAATTTGTTTCACCAAATATTTAAATTTAAAATTGGTTTTTGCTTTTCAATTTCTGATTTTCCTATTTACCCTATTTAATGAATTTCTTGGAAAATAATTAAGAAAATACCTTAAAAAATAAAATAATACAACAAAGAGCTGAATAAATTCTGTCTCCTCGTAATTTAGTCTTGTAGCATCAGTTTAATAGAATAGAAAAATTGCAGTTTGAATTGGACTTATAATATATAATATTCTTCTTCCTTTTTCCTTTACGACTATTATTTATAGCTTCAGGTGATTTCATAATTATAAACTTATATAAACTTGTATTCGTGCATTGTTGTATTTACGCTAATTAACAAAAACAATGAGCTGAAAGATGCTAAAACGCGCAGTCGAGCTGACAGGAACTGCAAAGTCGTGTGATAATTATCTGTGGGTTCATCACCAGAAGCGACCCCCTTTTACATACAGTACAAGTAGTCATGTGACAAGCATGTTTAGCTTAAACCTCAGGTACAGTGACCTCTAGTGGCAGTTAGATGTTTTCAGCTGTGTTTAGGCTAAACCATCGCTTGGCTTTAAACCAGTTTCTGGGGACACAGCAGTCAGGTGTCAGACCATCATCAGTTTACGTTGGGAACTATACATTTTCTACTGGATGTAAAAACCAGCAGATTGTCCCTTGAAAGGACACAGGTGATTCAGGACAATCTGTTGAATTTTTCAAATGCTTGGCTCAATGATTTGGGTAACCTGACCATTGAAAATGACAAGGTTTAGAAGATTATGAAACATTTGCAGAGGTGTGCACTCTCTAAGTGCTTTTTTATATAATTTTTCATTTCTGTTGAATACAAAAAGACCATTTGACTGTAATAACATGGAACTGTTTTCATTTTCACATAGTCTCCAGTCCTCCTCCACAGCTGATTTTCTAAAAGTGAGATTTTATTTTTTTCAACAAGAAACAGACCCCATGGAGGTAAATGGAGCCTGGTGGGAGTTCTGAGTTGAGCCCTCAGCAACAAAGGCAATTATAGCAGGCTTTTCAAACTAATGGATCCGACTGAAGGCTCGGCCTCTCCTTTGCTAAATCTCAACTGTGTTCTCACCCTCCACAAGCTCTGACACCTCAGACCAGCACTCACCACACGCTGGATGACCTCAGACAACTACTGCAATTAAGAGAAGCCAGCACTTCGATAATGTGCGCCGCACTATTTCATTGTCTAGAGCAGATGTAAAAAGGTGGACAGCACTTAGCATTGATTATGCTGGTAGAATCTGAAATAGCCTACAGCAGGGGGTTTTTTTTCAGTAGAACTGGCCATTTAAGTAAAGCCATTTAAATATTGAAAGTCTTTGCAAACCATCTCTGCATATAGTACAGTAGCATACACTCAGGATAACACAGTAAACTTCAAATGCAACCACACAGCCCTCCTCATATGTCCACAGAAAAATCTTTTCTAATCAGATAAAACTTTTTTTTTTCAGACTTACTTTCATCAGAACCTGTGTTCTCCTCCATGTTTTTGATGTAGTCATCCTAGGAAGAAAATATATTTGCATTAATGGATTTAATAATTCATGTTAGGCAACACAATGGAGAAAGTGTATGCTCTTGCACTCACGCTTCATGAAAATTCAGAAGAGCATAAATAATGAAGGAAGATAAGTTTAGATAACAGACATGCAAAATGAAACAGAAACTTTGCTACGCGCCATGAATAACGCTGAATGAATGAATGTATGATTTTAGAAATTCAAATATATTCAGCTACTATGATGAATAGATGGGTTTCATGATATAGCGAGAATCATAACACACAAAGCCTTTAGCATTTTTTTAATCCAAGGTTTTAAATTGAGTTCATTTCAGTGACCATTTTTATTCACCACTTATTCTGTATGTTATGTTGAATGATTTATCTTTATTTCTGTCTTTAAGTTAAAGTAAATAATAAAAACTTGAAACAAAAATGTAACCAAATGTTTACACAGCCACTATCACTGCAATCACTGCAAAACTTCACTCTTTTGCTGATGACATTCAATTATACTTTCCAAAAACATCCAAAATGACTTTAAGTGGTGGATGGATACACGTTTCTGTAATAATAACATACTCATCCAGTTAAATTCTGCCCTTCCTTGGTCAACTACACCAATATCTTTTTTACTTATTTGTATGTGTTTTTGATTTATGTTGTAGTTCTACTTTTTCCTTTAATGCTGCTGTGTCCTTTTCTGTCTTTATCTGCTCTGTTTTTTGTGCGACTGTAACACCTAATTTCCCCTCCTGGGGATCAAAAAAGTGTTCTCTTATCTTTGTTTCAGATTTAAATTTGGAACAAGACACTAAAAAGTAGTGTTTGTAATTTCCTTTTTAAAAAGTCTAAATTGTGCAGCTATTCTTCTAACACACCTCTGAGATTTTATCATATTATGCTTGTTTACTACCTGTTTATTTAACAGACCTTAACCTTTAAGTGCACTGCTACTGTATCTGATGCACAGCTACATTTCAGACCTGTTGTCCTCATATGATCCAGTGAGCAGCCTGAGATCATCAGGCCAGTCCCTCCTGATTGTTCCCCCCTCAAGGATTTGTTCTGGAGGTGACTCTGAGGGCCCCTAGATTCAGTGTGTTTGCCCTGAGGACATCAGGCTGGCCGACTCAGTGTCTTCTTACAAATAACTCTAGAAAAGAGCTTTCTTTAAATATTTTTGTAGTATCTTTGAAGTATTACATTTTTTACAAACTTTACTGTCACTGTCCAGTGAAAATCGTGTATCTCCAAGTTTGCAGATTTAGAATTTTTTGAGATAAACTCAATAAGGGAAATATGCTTATTTGCTTTCTTGTCGAGAGTTGGATGAGAAGATTGATACCACTCTATGCTAAAAATGTAGCTGGAACTGGCAGCCAATTAGCTTAGCTTAGCACAAAGACTGAAAACAAGGGGAAACAGCTAGCCTGGCTCTGTCCAAGGACGAATTGTTGTTTTTACACTTTGATTTTTGTACGGATTAAACAAAAGAGATATAACGTGTTAATTAGTGAGCTTTCGATGTGCTGGTATACAGAACTTGTTACATTTGTACAGAGCCAGGCTAGCTGTTTCCCTGTTTCCAGTTTTTATGCTAAGCTAAGCTAACAGGCTGCTGGCTGTAGATTCATATTTAGCATACAGGTATGAGAGTGGTATTGATCTTCTCATTTCATTCTCAGAAAGAAAGTGAATAAGCGTATTTCCGTGTTCCTTCATCGGTTGAGAAAATCCTTCTATTTCTTAAGCAAAATAAACCATTTTAAAAGCCATTGGATTATCGGAAGAATGTATTGTCACAAAGCTGAAAACAGGGCAGTTTTTCTTGGCTCATGAAAAGTTTAACTTTTAGAGATACATGTTATAACAATAATAATGTTGACAAAACTATCTCAACTCAAGGTCCACTTACTCGCTTGTTCTGGAGCTTTTGACTATTTCACACAGTCTTCATCAGTAGATTGACTCATATGAATCATGGAAAGTTTGAACATGACAATTGAGCTGATGAGGACCGTGCGATACGGCCAAAAGCTCCAGAACAAGCGAGTAAGTGTACCTTGAGTTGAGATTGTTTTGTCAACTGCTGTTTCCAAGTTCAAGAATGAACCTTCCAACTAAAGAACAATGTTAACTTGTTGACATGTACCTGTCTTTGCATCACTCTTTGCAAAAACTTATTATTATTATTATTATATTATATTATTATTGTGTATATTATATTATTGTGGTTGTTGTTGTAGATGTAGCCTCTAACATTAAGTAAATGGCACAAGGCAAGACTGTGAGCTTAAATGTATCTGATAAAAAGACTTGGACTATCTTAGCTCCTGCACAGTTGCAGAGGGAATATTTGCAAACTAACTCTGGTTTTCAGATTGTGTCCCTGGTGGCGCTGCGCTGAAACGATAATAAAAATTCAGCGTCCCCCTGCTGTATCCATTCTGACCCATTTCTCTCTGTGTCAGGACCGAGAGGATCAACTATAAAGCGGTTACTACTCGGCACGAGGCCCAGAGAGGACCCTGAGGATCAGGTCTGTTCAGTTTAGCTCGGTCTTATTCTGCTCAGGGGACACGAAGACTGAGCTCTCAAGTCAAGCTGAACAAGTACAGCCGAAGGCATCTTAAATACTGTGCACAGGGAGGAGAGTTAAAGGGGTAGTTTTTGTGTTTATACTTGTTTTTACTGGAGTGAATTGATCACTGTGAGTCTAAAAGGAAGAATACATTTTCATGAACCACAGCCCATATTCTTTTATTATTAGTGATACTTCTATTTATTTTCTAGGAAGCAGTAATTTGCATTTGGCTGTATGTAGATTTGATGTTATTTATATACATGTTATTGTTTCTAATGTCCTTTGTTTTTGTTGTAGTTGTAGTCAAAGACACATTTCTAGACAATGACCTGGTATCATATGTATTTTTTGTGCTTTAGCCAAGATGAGCTCTTAATCATTAGGCAGGTGACACCTACGGCCTAAAAGAGACGTCAAAAGAAGGACAGACAGTGCATTGTACAGATTTACAAAAGAGGCACTAACCTCGACTTCCTGTAGCAATGACAAGCAGCAGTGGGGGAGAAAGAAAGAGAGAGCCATTGTTAGAGATAAAAGAAAAACACTTTACAGTTTTCACTTTGCTTCCATTCAGCATGCAACAGTGGGTTGGTTTATTACAGTTATGGCAGCAGTTAAACTGTCGGCCCTTAATGCACGCTGATTGCAAATACATGCCTTAGTCTCGCTCCTCTCGGGGGACAACATAAGACATTCACAGAGGATTATGAGCGCCTATTAACCGAGGATGATCCGCTGCCACTTCCATGAGCTGGCAGGGGTCCCGATCACTAAGGGCTCATTCTCTGGCTGTGTTTACAAGCAACTGTCAAATGCCAGCTTCCTGCCAGCTCAGAAGTTGTGGATAAGCCATGACATAGCGCATCGGCCTTGGAAAAATACAGGCAAATTGGTGGGAAGCTTCAAAGTCAACAGGCAGATGTGATTTAGATGTTTTTTATAGTTGCGGCAGACACATAGAGCACATTTACTAAGGGTACCATTGACAACACAGACAGATATAGCTCCAGTAAAGTACAACCTTGAGTTAACAGGGGAGTGACTGCTTTTCTTTCATTCCATTTCACCGTCTTGGCTTCGGTCCAAGGGCATTACACATCAATACCCACCACAGCCTCTCCCTGTGTGTTTCATCATTCAATGCTCCGGTGTGTTTGAGAGAAATATAGCACTGCATGGTTTATTTCAGCAACTCAACCCAGTAAATAAACCTAATTCTTATACCCACACATGCAGCCATACCTGTCTACTTAATATATCACTATGAACAATTTACAGGCCACACAAGGACAAGCCAAAAAGCCAGCAGAAGGCTTGAAAAGGCTAAAGCAAGAATTAATCACCGAGCTGCAGCAGGACTTTAGATTTCACCTCAGAGACTGTTTCTTAGAGGTAAATATTTTCTCTTTAGCAGTGAAAATGTCCAGGTGCTACATATACGAGAGGCAATATCACAGTTTGTTATCTTCAAAATTGGCTGGATTTCTTTTCTGTGATGGGTCATATGAGGAAGAAGAAGAAGAAAAAAAGGCTTTCAGTATGGAATATGAAATGTAAACACCTCCACTGCCGAATAAAATGACTTCTCCTTTTCAGATCTGCATTTATACATGGTATTTTAAAGGTTATAGCTGTAGCACTGAACTGTCAGGGTGACACCGCAGTATAAAGAAAATAATTGCTAAGCCCTTAAATCAGCCGTAGAATCTGCTTTTGCAAATACTGGGGAAAAATGTGGAGTACCATAAAATCCCACAAAACGACCACCCTCGTCATCAAAGATACGCGTGTAGCATGTTGCGCGTCAGCTGTAACGATTGCTTAATTAATTATTTGCAGTGCTTCTGCAATTACCCAGCTCACAGTATTGCCGATGGGGGCCTTACAGCGTGTCCTTAAGGCTGGAGTGCTTATCTTCTCCCAGCAGCAGTGTGACAGCAAGGACACCAGGCTGAGGCTGCATTTAGTCCTTCACCAAGGTTGAGAGCTAATGCTGTCCCACTGAATCCAAGCCAGGCTGCTGCTACAGTTCACAGCAAGCCCAGACAAGGGGGGGGGGGGGTTCAGGGAGCAAGGGGGTATGATATTCATGGTGGAGGTGAGTTATGTGATTCATATCACACACACCACCTCTTCTGCCATTTGTCAACAAGGCTGTAATGCAGCTGGTGTAAAACAGAGCCGGGAGGCTAATGGAGCTTGACTATCCAGATGCTGCGACTGCTCCTCCTGGACCGCTCGCTGGTATTAGGCTGACAGCGTTTGGCCGCAAGCCTGACTGCGCTCCTCTGAGTTAACGTCTATCTCACCTCGACCGAGCCCCGTCTGCTGGTGACAGAAATACCACCGATAACCCTGAACCACCCAACCCCAGCGCCACCCACTGCAACACACATGCACACACCCATCCTGAGCACTGACACCAAAATGTTCATACACATCCCAGCTCAGCGTGACAACCACAGGGGTAAGCTGAACTTTTGACTCTTAAACCATTTCACTTCATGTCTGTTTCCTAGCGAGGAAATTGCTCTGCTGTTGGAGTATATGAGCTAGCTAGTAATGCTCCAATCCAATACTCAGTATTGGTCTGATACTACCAAAATACAGGATCACATACCAGAAAAAAATATTGAAAACAATAAAATCCAAAATTAGGGACGTCAAGGTGGCCTAGTGGTCTAACCCTATCGTAGTATTACTGGAAGTCAAGCTTAACTAGCAGCTCCTGTCAATATAACTCACAGCAGACAAGTCCAAGCCGAGTCACAAGCCCTAATTTTTGCGACTTGAGTCTGACTCGAGTCCAAGTCTCAAGTCTACAGCTCTGCATTTGAAAACATCTTGCTACAAACCCATGTTACATGCTGCCAAACTGAGATTACTTCTCTGAACTGGTGCTTTCACGTCTGTCCAATCAACTTCGAAAATCCACTGGAAAATGCTTCGGTGAAGACTTTTACAGCTGATGTCTGACATCTTTACTTTTTGCATTGCACTCCAAGCTAATGAGTTCTGAGTCATGTTATGAATCTTTACTTAAGGGATTTAAGTATCTTAAAATATATGCATCACGTTTTTAGATACCTAGCTTCTGTAAAAGGGTGATTATTATTATTATCATAGACAGCTCAGTAGAAGCAGAAAAAAATGAGTACTGGATTAGAATCAGTATTAGCAGATAGCGTTCTGTAATGTTTACACGTGTTTATCCACTGCTTAAGTGTTAAGAGCAATCCACAGACGACGCCTTGCATCCTTGACACCTCTAACGCAGAATACAAACTGTACAGTAGTAATCTAACAATAAAGGGAGTATCCACCTTCAAAGAGTTTTTTTAATTTTTTTTTAAACCCAAGCGGAAATGTCGAAGAGAAACCAGTGGGCCCCGAGTGTTTGAGCTGAGAGCCGCCGGAGCACGACCTCACTTCAGCTTGCCAGAGAAATGCTCACAGAGTAAAAGAAATGTCACAGCGAAAATCTGCATCTGCTCGCTCTGCTGCAATGATCCATCACGTGCACGCAGCCTGCTCGCTCCATCACTGCAGCTCATCGGTCCCTGTAATGTGACAGGATCTGTACAGTCTGGGTCCTAAAGGACACTTACACGCACAAACCCAATCCTAAACTTCAACACACACACACACACACACACACACACACACACAGGCCTTCTGCTGTAGAGAATGTGCTGGAAATGGAGGAAACATTTGAAATCAAACCAAGACGAATGTCAAAGAATTCAAACACCTCCATACACACACACACACAAATATTATATATCAGATAATGATCAGAATCATCTTATCTACAGCTGATACGATGATAAGCTCCTCTCTGACCACAGAACATTATATTTCCTAATCTAATTCTGAAAGATCATATTTTTCTGTTGATTGATTCTTTATCTACAGATACTGTAACCAAACAGCCTCTTCCAATGAATATGTCACCCTGCCTTAAAGGAATATTTTGACTCATTGTGTTCGTACAAATGACTCTAGAAAAGACATTTGTATCACAAGGCTGTCTTTAAATATCTTTGTAGTGTCCAACGTTTGGGTTTTTTCTTAGTTTATTTTATTTATCCATTTAAGCATTAGGCCTACATTTTTTTAATTACAAACTTGTTTTATTGTAAGCACTGTCACTGTCTTCTGCATGAGAAGATTGATACCACAGTGGTGGTAACGGTCAATGAAATTTGGTGGAAAGTTAGGCCACTGGACGAACACGTGATTCACTTTTTTTTGTTTTTTGGTGTGGATCCAGATCCAATAGTGCCAGCATGTGGGCATTTATGACAAACGTTATGTTTGTCGTAACTCCTGAATTGTGAGGTGTAGAAGCTAAATTCCTTTCCCCTAAATACTTTGTTTCAAAGTGAATCCATCCAACTACACTGAGTTCTACTAAATGGATTTTCTGCAATTATACATTGTGCTAAACAGTGTTTTAGCTCGTCCACCTACAAATTTCAACCAATCCTTACCGAACTTCTTACATAACACATTGAGATAAGTCCAACAGTCCTATTTGACATAAAGTGTCTTACCTTTTGAACCAATGCAACCACATTTAGATGACAAGTGGACATAACAACTCCATGTGATCTTGCAAAATGTGATGGTATTTGGCTCTTAGATGGCACTACAGCAACATGATCTATTTAAGTGGCCATAACTTAGTGATCATATACAAAGCCCTAATATTCAGGATGTACTCTCTAAAAATCATGCCTGCCATCAGCCAATCAGCATGTTTATCTATAACTATATTTATTTTGATGCTGATTTGGATCCATATGTCTGGACAGATTTCTAAACAGCAAAAAACAAAGTGTTGGTACCGTTCTTCAAAAAACCCATATTGTTGAACTCTGGCTCACACAGACACACACATTTCAAGAGTTTTAGTTCAGAAGCCCTGGTTTTCAGATGAAAGCCCCCTCTCTCAGGGAAATAACCGTGTGCTTCATCCGCCGCAATATCCCTTATTGATATTCTGAAGACGGTATTTGCAGTGAAGACATCACTTAAGCAGCAGGATATGAGGTAGAGGTTAAATGATGATCTGGACATTTTGCATTTCCACCAGTTGTCATTTACCCAGCTTCATGAAGTCATTTACTCTGGCAGTGACTGGATAAACACAGGCTGATGGATGGACTGGTGATCCGGGTCATGTCTGTAATGAACGGAGACCTGCGAGAGGCTTTCCTCAGCTGATTGCTCTGCTCTGGGCCGGGGCCGTGTCATCCTATCAGATCACTGAGGTGTGTCTGCCTCTCTGACTGGCAGGACATTGTCAGCTCATCATTCCTCCACGCCTGTCATTTGCACAGCAATGTGCTTTGTCTGATTAATGTAGCCGAATTAGCTACGTCTCCCTGCCTACTTTAAATCGCTACAAAAGGGCACACAGGCAGAGGCTGTCGTGAATCTACATTCCACCCTCCGTGTCTCTGTAGTTACCAAGGAGCAGTGGGAGTGCATCTCGCCTTTGCCGTGTCATTATGGCGCCCCAATTCAACATGCTGGGGCCTGAGTGGTGGAGGTAATGTCTCGCTCTGTTTGTACCCCGCCGTCTTTGAAAACGCCGGAGAAATGGGAGAGACGCTAATGGCGCAGACCCACCACAGATTGAACCACTTTGAAATGCATAAGTGTTCCAAAATGATGCTGTGTGTCTTTTGGCCTGAACCCACTGGCATTAGAGTGGCAAAACATTGCATTTTCACTTGAACATGAGGCAGAAACAGCTAAAGACATATTTTCACCTCCTTTAATTCCACATAACAACTCATGTGGTTCCTACGCCTGTATAAAGAAACAATATCTCGGTTAACTGTTATTGAACCGACCAATGATTGTATTACAGACTGTTTAAGGTGATTACATGCTGTGTATATGAAAGAATCATGAGATTTTTCATCACACTCTATAGATAAAATAAGAAACCCACAGAGAAAAATGGGGGTGTCTCGATTGTAACAAAACACCGGAGCATTATGGGATTAAGTCGCAGCCCAGCAACACAGTGCTGGATCAAATTGATCATCTGAGCAGGAGTGCTTGGGGGCCTGCAGGCGAAGGACACATGTTGTTTCACAAGGTAAGACGCCTGCCTGCAATGTAGTACAGCACGGAGCACAATCTGCAGCCATCTCTGAACACTGAAGGGCACGTGTCTCTGCCCGAGCCACAAAGTAGCCAACTGTCAAGCGTGCATCCATCTGAAACATTTGCACTGCGCTGAAATGCAGAAATAATCAGGCTGACTGGGGAGTTTGGCTCATGCCTAAGAATGCAGATGATTTAACTAACTGGCAGTGACTCTTTCTATCAAGTCACAGGCTGGTTTATGTGTAGTTAACATAAAAGAGGCTCTTTATTTCGACCTGAAACAAGAGTCTGAAAACATTAAGATCTTATGACAAGCAGCTTTTCTTCTGAGCTGCACATTTCAGGAAGTTGCATCACAGAAATGAACCTTTTTCCATTCTCAGGAGCCCTTTAGCTGTGGTCTCCAAATCACTGATGAAGTGTCACATCAAACAGTGGCCGGGCTCACTTTGCTGTAGCAGACTCCATAGTTGAATCGAGGCATTGCATGCTCTGAGAGATGCAGTAATTGGAGAGGAGGAGGACGGCGCGGATGCAGAAAAATGGATTCTGTTGGACCCCGCTGCTGAGCCAAGCAGAACCCTGGAACAGCGGAGTCTCTGCAGCATCTTAGCGCTCCCTCCCTCCCCCATTTGCAAAACAAAGAAGCAGAAAGAGAAGAGGCGAGCCTTCAGGTTGAGCTCCACACAGATGCCCCAGGGAGCTCGCAGCTTATGCAGGGCCGTCTTTACTGTGCTGAGCCACGCTGCTTCTGCATACAATAGTAGCAGAAAAAAACCCATAATGAGACAAGCTGAAGCATGTGGCTCCACAGAAACAGAAATACCTGGTGCCAGTGTGCTATTTTCACTTTGTAGTAGCTAGACTCATCAGTATTGATCTGCAAACACAAAAAGTTATCAGCATACATAAATAGATGAATGAGATCAAATCTTGTTTGATGTTGGCATACTTACCTAACGCAGGGAACTTAAATCAATACTGAATGCGTTGAAGGCTAAGAAAATAAATTCCACTCCAATAGACTCTAACAAACTGACTTTGGTGCCCTGGAGAAAAAACAAGCCTTGCATGTTTTACTACCTAAAATACGCTAACTTCATGAATTGGTTATTACAGAGTTGTGACTGATTTGGAAATTTTCAGGGATTAAACAGACCTTTTGAGAGCAGGTTCAAGTCTGCTTCTTTTTATGAGTCTTAATTTAATGTATGGAAAACTGTGTAAGAACAGCAAGAAAGACAAGTAAAGCATTTTGACAGTGATTTCACAGTTTGTTTTACTCATTTTACTGTCATTGTATATACTTGTTTTCTATACGTTACCTATTGTAAGATGTTTTTGTATCTAATTTTGTACCTTGACTTGATTTTATCCATCATTATCATTTTTAGCGATAGTCTTAGTAGTAGTGATAGATCCCAAAAACTGTTCACATAATGAGGCGCACTATTCTATCATCTGGACAAATACATCATTTCTTTACATCATGTTTTCAGTGTTTGGTGTCATTGTTAGCTTGGTTAAAATACTTTCTTTATGGTGTATATTCTGATTGTCTATTCATATTTGCTACTGTTTTATACTGTACAAAGTTATGTTTAGTCAAGAGAGGTGAGTGAATAATGCTGCCCTCTATAGGGGCTAGTCTGGTTTGTTTTGCCTATGTGATTTTCAAACAAAAAAGCCACTTTACAGAAGCGTCCATCTCATCCACGCTTGTGCCCATTTTTCTGTCGCTATTTTTCGTGGATGTAGCTAATTGGCTAGCTAGCTATGCAGGATGATCACGTCCACATTATTAATCCCACCTACAAAGCACCTGATTGGTCAACTGTTTCTCCAAGCAGCAGAACCATCAGTCAGTGGGCACAACACCAAACCTGTTCAAATCACTTAACAAATCAAAGTCGTGGACGGAAATTCAGAGGTCTGGAACAAGGCTAACACTCACCGTTCTGCTGCCATTAAATCTTCACTAGCACACCAACTGTGTATTAATCCGCTGCTGAAAATAGTCCCCAAGAAATGCTGTGTTTACGTCTGTTTGAGTAACATTTGCTATAAACAGTGCCCAGCTGTTTTAGGAAATTACTGAGCCTTTTTAAAAGATGAAACTATATCTTTTTGACTTGTTGTTGTTAGATGTATGTCTTCAGTAGAAACCAATGGGTTTGAGGCTGAATGCCACAGACAGGGTTGGAAAGTTTTCTTGGCATTTGTTGACAATAAGAAAAATACAAATTACCCCAGTCTATTCCTCTAACTGGACCGATCTACAGTTGCCAAAAACCTGTGTAAAGATTTTTGTGGTACTGAGCAGCTGTGTAACCATTTGAGCATGCTCTAGTGCACTGTCAGCATGTGTATTCAGCAAACCTCCAAAAATTATGATTACAATATCAATTTACCACCATCTATCTGTGTCTGTGATTATTATTGTATTTGCTGTTTCCAAAGATTTAACAGCTACGCCCGCTGTTTAAATTAATTAGACTCCAATCACAAGTCCATTTGAAGCTACAGAGCTCTTTTACAACTGTCAGACATGAGTTTAGAAACCAGCAGCATGGTTAAGAGAATATAATGATGATAACCATCACAGTTGAAATGCCACAGGGATCTGCATGAGACAGCTCACAAGGGGTGGCTAAGTTAAATATGCTAGCTGGCTGATTACATTTAATTCCCCCCGTTTGCCATGGCAATGAGAACAAATTGGGTTGTTGTGGCTGCTGATAATGCTAATCTCCCGCAGTGGCAGCGGGATATTACAGTAAAACAGGGAGCCACATTGAGATGTCACGTTATGGCTTTAGGAAGGACTACATCACGCATAAATGAGATTCTGTCGGGTTCTTTCAACTGAGAAAAAAGCTATTAGCGCTTCAGCTCTGCGTCCTATCCCTTCTATACGACTTGCTTGATTAAGGTCATTTCAATATGACTTTGTAGTGTGTATCCATTACCCTGCCAACTCGACAAATTAACAGTCTCTCTCCCACACACACCAACACATATATCCACCACATGCCACACATACTAAATACAGCTTGTACACAGACAGGATCACAGTCCCTTCCAAGCATGTCCTTGACACCTCCCTCTTGCTCTGACAGTTAATACAGAGAGGAGGCTCAGCTCTCCCTGCTCCTCCATATGCAGCTCTGGGACAGTCGGGCCAAAGACGAACAGGCAACCGTCTCCTCCAACGTTAAATTCAAACATAGAGAAGACAGTAAAAGAGGCTGATTCTCCCCAGGCAAGAGCATGTCCTCAAAGTCTTTGTAGCTGCCTGGCCTAATTGTTCAGTGCTTGCCCTGCTGTTTCAACAGTGAGTGATTTGTGGCCTAAAGCAAAGAATCTATCAATGCCAGGTTGAACCTCAGCACCTTGCATTATTACAGCTATTGTAACTGAACATAAGCGATATGGCTGTGTTTGCTCAACCCATGTGTTTAGTGCAGCTCAGTCCTAGACAACTCATAACAATAATGGTGGCCCCAAACACACATCCATCAAAAACACAAAAAAACACCTGAGGCAGACCTGAATATATTCAGGACAGCACTTTTCTGCAGCCTAAATATATTTCCACCTGGCTTATATATGCACAGCTATGTTTGCAGGGCTTTTTTTTTCAGGTTTTAATAATTTCCACTCAAACAACAGGTCCCATGACTACACCCTCACTGGAGAGAGATTTCAGCAGGTGAAGCCTATTCTACAGTGTTTACCCAGCAAACTGAGGTTTCTGCCTCGTGTCTGTGAGCGATAACAATAAACGTCATTGCAGATAAACAGATAAGGACGTCATTGTTGTCAAGTGGCAGATGAATTTCCAATTGCCAATAAAAACAGGTGGAGTTCTTATCATCAAAATCTGTCTATAATGATATACTGTACATTATATTTTATCTTACCAACCTGTGAAATAATTTTAAATAAAGGGAGGAGCCACAGCCAGTTTTAGTGAATCCAAATCTTACCAGGAAGGAAGCATGCAAGGAAGGGTCCTTTATCTTTTCCCAAACCTAAAATGTTCTGAATCACATTAAATATAGTATCTCAAATACAAAGAGCTTTAAATTGCAAGTGAAACATATACAATCTGACTTATTAGGAATGCCAAGAGGGTTCAGTTATCATCTCTCTCCATGCCTAAAATGATCCGAAAGAGCCTGTTACCACTCACATCAAATAATGTGTTTCACAAAATTAACAGGACAGGTTTTATTAATATGAATATTAAACTTTGTCATCATCCTTTTATTTTAATTACATTTTTCCTTAACATTGTCATTGTGAGCATGTTAGCATTCTGACGTTAGCATTTAGAAGAAAAACGGGATCCTGTAAACAATAAAAACCCAACATTTTCCATTATTGACTCATAGTAAGCAATGATATACTTGTGTTTGTTTGTTAAAAAGCTTGATCATTGATTGAGTGTTGGGTGTGCCACCATGCCAGCCATGGATGAAGACAGACACACAAGTATGAGTGGCAGCATTTACTGCTCTGCCTGCAGCAAGGCATAGAGGAGCTTCACCAGTACAGAGACAACTCTCAGGCAGATGCCACTATAAATAATGCATGAACAATAGAGCCAGAAGAAGAACCTTGGAACAGCTAATTATTCAACCCGACATTTCAGCAACTCACAGAGAAGTTAACAGCTAAAAAAGATGGAATTCAGGCCGTCATTGCTACTGGTGTGTGTGTTAATACACTAATATAGCAGATGCAGCCAGGCTCCATTATGAAACACATTAATCTACATGTACTGCCCTATCACAACAAGTAGCTTCCTCGTACTCTGCCATAGAAAAAGGAAAGGGATTTTGTATATTTGGACAAGCTGTGGAACATGGCTTTGCTTATGAAAAACCCTTCCTGCTGTTCAAGACAGCCGTTGAGCTTCTCTCAGTGTTGCGTTTTTTGCAAAGCATAAATTGCTTTCCGGCGAGTGGAGCTTTTCCCCAGGAGCAACAACACAAAACAGCCTCTCCACTCAATTAGGAGTCACCCACGCTTGTGTTGGGAAGCCAACAGGATCTCCTTTCTTCTCGGTTTGCACTGTGAATCGTATCTGAGCAGTCCAAACACTCGACGCGACCCCCCCCCACACACACACACACACATTCACCTCCAGTAAAAGACATGCATGGTAATGACAAGAGGACAAGAAAGCGCCTCTTTCCACCACTTCTGCCATTTTGATCTCATTAGTGTGCAACGAGAAGATTTCCACAGATAGTTGATTTGATGGTGTGATCTTCAGAGTCACACAGCAGAGGAAATACAGATAACTATTAGCTCATTTAACTATTATGGTTTCTCCCATCTTCATTTTCAACCCCCGCACTGCCATTCACATTTAATTGGAAATAGGCCTCATTATCATATTTTCTACAATTGCATACTGTCCTCTTGCTCTCATTTTTCTAATTTTTCATATCCGTAATTACGCTGGCTGTTAGTGCTGGAGCATAAATCCTGTGGGAGGCTAATAAATAGCTGAGGTTGATGACAGGAGCAGAAAAACCCACAGCTGGCAGCGTGTCTTTGAGCTAAGTAAAGGAGCTCAGTGTCACTTAGGATGCAACAGCATCATGTTCAGCTGAAAAATGGAGTGAACCCTGGTCTTGCATTCATCTAAGAGCTCTCACAGAGGAGCTGTGTTGATGTAGGATCAGTGACCGGGCCATCGCTATCATCTCATTCACGGAAGCACGGACAAAGATTGACTCTGATCCATAGTTGGATGACACATCAGGTTGCTTATTAGAGCTCAATGAGTTCATCCAACCTGCTTGCTGTCCTTATAAACAATATGTGTTGCCATATAAAGTGCTTATATGTCACTGTGGCTGAAGTGTGCTAATACGACTGGTCCATTAGTCAATCAACAGAAAAATAATAAAGAATTTCAATAGCCAGTTAACCAATCAACTAAAGTAAAAAAAAAATGGCAAACATTCTCTGATTCCAACTTATTAAAGGTGATTTTTCTGTGTCTGTGATTTTTCTGTGTTTCTGTAAATTGAAAGTCTCTATTTTGGATTGTTTTTGGACAAAACACACAATTTATAGAAGTCACTTTAGGCTCTAGAAACGTTTGATGGGCATAATTCATTTTTTTGACATTATAGAATTGAAACTAAGAGTCTACAGCCACATTAGCAGCTCTGTGAGGCTTTATGCACAACAGTGCTTTGAGCTAAATGCTAACGTCAGCATGCTAATATGCTAAAAATGGCACGTCTCGACAACTATTGGATGGATTGCCATGAAACTTGGCACAGACATTCATGTTCCAGGATGAATTGTAATAACTTTTGATGATCCCTTAACTTTTCATCTAGTGCCATAAGCAGGTCGAAAAAAATCTTTTGTTCAATACTTTGGTTTATGACCAAATACCTGCAGAACTAATGACATTCCCATCAGCCTCAGCACTACTTTGTGTTTAGTGCTAACTAGCAATTGTGAGCATGCTAATATGCTAAACTAAGATGGTGAACATGGTAAACATTATAAAACATTACAGTTATTTTCTTTCTCTTTCTCCTTTTCTTCATATATTCCTTCATGAATAAAAAGATTGTCTGTAGATTTAGGCCCCACTGAGAGGCCTGGGTAAAATTTAAGGAACCACTCATTGTAATCTAATTATTGCATTTATCACTGTCCTAAATTAAATTAACTCGTAAGCACCAATAAGGCTAACGATCACTCATATTTTTGCCTCACTCTGTGCTAATCTTAACAACCAAAGGAGCCAGGGAGCCATTTACCTGAAAAAGATGTAGCCATTTTCGCTCATTAAAAATGTAGCTGGCAGTAGAGCAGGTGCAAACCTTAAACAGCCCTCTGTGGTTGGCTGAAAGGGTGCACAGCTCCTTAATGAGTTCCCTCTTTGCACCGCTTAGAGAGATGGGAGAATCTGGCCGTGAATGAACAGCACAGTATTGTTCACATGAGTGGTGGCCTGAGCCGCCACTGAGCAGATCCACCCAAACGCACCAGAATGCAAAGTGGAGCTTGTGTTGGGACAAAAAAAAATAAAAAAACATCAAGTAGTCAAAGAGGTTTTTTATGTGATGAGTTGATTCAGGAAGATGCAATCAGCTAATTACAGCCAGGCTTCATTTGTGGACATTAGTAACCTGTTGTGGCCTGCTTTGTGTGGGTGAATTCTGTGCAAACATGAATGCGGGGGAATCTATATAAGGAGATTTGATGTCTTGACATTTGCAGTGTGTCATGATTACAGCTTCAACACTGACGCCAGTCATAATGGAGGTTGTATAACACGCTGTAACCTGCTGTGGATTATCCCCACACCTCCTGCCTCTGCAGCTGTTGGTCTTATTGTTCTCCCTTTCAGCATTTCCTTATGTCTCCATGCTGGATAATCATATGTACACCGGTCCAGATCAATCACACTGCCATCACTGTTTTATAAAGCCCACATAGCGATTTTTTTCTCACGCTGTTTTTATTTAGATGCAGTATGAATATTCCTGCTTGCCGTTTTCACACCACCTGTTTGCCAAGACATCTAGTAAACAAATACGAACCTTTCACATTTCAGATGGTGTATCTCACTGCCCGGAACAGCAGATAATAGTCCTATCTGAGCCAGCATGGCTGTCTGTCTCCCTAGACTATCACATCTCCTCATGTGCTGTGGTTCAACACTGCCTTGATTTTTTGATGAGATTCACATGGACAGGCAGGAATAAGCAAGGGCACAAACAACAAACCTTTCCCACGCTAGCCCATCAAAACAAGTTTGATTGACAATGAACCAAATCTACACAACCACTAACCACTCATGATCATGTTGTGTACGTCTCCTTTCAAACAAAGCAAAATGCTAAAATAAAATAGCTAAAAAATGGAAATAAAAGAAGCCCAGAACTACAATACAACATCATATTTTACACCTTATAGGTTCAACATTTTTGGAAATATATTTATTTGCTTTCTTGTTGAGAGTTAGATGACATAATTTACACCACTCTCATGTCTGTACGCAAAGTACTGAAGCTAGCACTACAGTCAGGAAGTGGTTAGCTTAGTGACGACAAGGCCACTAGCCAGCAAGAAATATTTGTAGCATGTAACGCCCCTTAAAACCACAACTTGCCGTTTATACATTTCTTTTTGTGTACGGATGGAACAAATGAGATACGTGTTAATTAGTGAGCTTTAGAGGTGGTGGAAGGTGTATTTCTGAACTATGAACAGAGCAAGGCTAGCTAGCTAGCCAGTCTTTAGGCTAAGTCTGCTAGCTCTAGCTCCCTATTTAGCTTACAGATGCGAGAGTGGCAATGATCTTCTCATCTAACTCTTGGCAAGAAATTTTCCAAAATGTTGAACTAATTCTTTAACATAGAAATAAATTTACAGCCCAATCTTAAAATTAAACTGAAAAAATAAATAAATAAAACAATAAAAGAGGAAACAGTTTAACAAATCACAAAACACGAACTGCTCTTCTCAAAACAAATTAGAAAATACCTTAGTGCTTTAATATTTCAATATATAAAGTTACTAATAATCTTACTGCTGAATGGAGGTAAGTGTCAGGAAGCCATTTCATGTCAAACTTGAATCTTACTGTTGCCATCTAACAGCAAAGTAAACAAGCCAACATCATATGGCTGCGAACATGTTGTTAACAACAAGGCTGCTTAAATTTCCTTTTAAACCAGCAATGTGAAAATATAACTATCCTTCCTTTTTATGAAATGTGGTTTGTACTTCTGTACTTCTGCCCCATTTGTACCTCACTCCAAAAAGCCTCAACATGTTGCTGTAATTACTTCACTTTAATTAAGTATTTACACACAGTGGATATAAAAAGTATGCATCCCCAAAACTGTGACTTTTTCATCTTTTATGGTTTTACAAATTTGAGTCACAGCAGATTAATTAAACTTTAATGAAACTGATCAACAGATTTGTTTTCACTTTGACATTTAAGAGACTTTCTCTAATGATCAGTTGCAGAGAAGCCTAATTAATCCACTGAGATTCAAAGTTAAAAAGTTGAAAAAGTCAGAGGGGTGAATACCTTTTACAAATACGAGTGGTGAAATGATTAGATGATTAATCGACTAGTCAATTGATTAATCAGTTTGTCAATCAAGGAATCTAATTTTTATACATTTATTAATTTGACAGACACTTTTGTCTAAAGCAACGTACAAACTAGATACGATCCAAGCCACAGTAGATCAAGGAGAAAACATTCAGAATTTCTATAATCGATTAATCGTTTAAGTCAATAATCAAGCAAAAAAAGTCAAACATTTGTTCGCTCTAGCGTCTCAAATGAGAGGATGTGTTGCTTTTTTCAGTTTTATGTCATTGTACATTCAATATCTTTTGGTTGTGGACTTTTAGTCAGAAAAAACAAACAATGGGAAATGTTTTATAGACTAAATGATTCATCTAGTAATTGATTAGTTGCCCTAATAGACACTGTATATATACAGTACATACAGAGTATATAGCATAATTCTGTTATTACACACACACACACACACAGAAAGGCCCCATCCCTCCCTGTTCACCTCCTCTGTCAGTCAAGCACCAATCCAAACAGACAGGTGAGGCAAACCACTCCAAAAACCTGCAACGATAATGATTAGAATTTGCATATTGTGCAGCACAAATTTGCAATTCAACTACAAATTCTCACTGGGCCCTCGGGGGTCCAGTGCAGTGGGACACATTCCTGAATGCCACCAAGCATGGAGCATGGATACAGCTAGTGTCTGGCCGACATTGATAAGACTATCTGTCTGAGGTGATATTTCTCAGCAATGAGATCACATGACTGTCCGGTTGTCAAGGTAAAGGCTTGGATCTGAGCCGTTGCTAACTGACTCCTCCTCAGAGATCTCTCACATCCTGATTCATGCCGTGTGTTCTGTCTTTTGGTACCAGGGAGGTGTCACCAGCTGTACCAATGAGCCACATCCGAACACCATAACCTCCCGACCCCTTACCCCCCTTGCTGTCTCCCCATTGCCCACATATCCCCTGTTGGTGTTGTGTTTTGGATACTGACAGGGGAGAGTGAAAGGCGAGGCTCTAATTTTGAAATATTATAATCAGCTATAAGTAGTATAACACAATGCAATTCAACAGCAGCACAAATATCAGCATTCAAAATAACCATAAAGTTGAATCAAGGTAGAATGAAGGTAGAATTTATTGTAGGGCTGTTGTATTAAACTGAATTTAGCTAGGTAATAAACTGGCAACTGAGTGTATAAAATGACCAGATAAAGATAATAGACTGGACTAGACTGGGGTTGTGTGCTGTGGCAGTATACTGTACACCAAGAGATGAAAGAAGTCTGTCTGACAGTACAGCTTTTGCTATTAGAGATGCGCCGATCCAATACACGAGATCAGTATCAGAATCGATACTGACCTTAATAAATGGATCAGGTATCGGCCATGACGTGACCAACTCACGTTAAAAACAGTTTCTTTGTCATATGTCATATAAAATGTTTCCACTATCAGTTACGTTTATTCAGTCAGCAGGACGCCCACTCAGTTTCTCATACCCTCTTACATTAAATCATTAAATATGACTGCAGTGAGTTGAATGCAGTGAGGTATACATCCAGACTTTAAAATTTGGGAAAAATAGAGCACTGGTTTCAGATCAGTACTCGCTATCGGCAGATTGTCTGAGTTGAGGTATCAGAATTGGGTGGGAAAAAGTTGGATTCAACTCAACTTTAACTTTATTGTCCCAGAGGGGAGATTTGTCTTGCAGCCAGTTGAAACACAGGACCCAAATATATGTTAAGCATATGCCAAAACGCTCCACACAAGCTCACATAAAACATTACACAATAGTGACAGCAGCCGTCATCATCCCACCCCAATCCTCAACTTTTAAAACAAGATCCCCACCAGAACCCACCAACATTAAATGGAAGACTGATGATCAGCAGACACGTTCTTAGCATTTAACAGTTTGATGGCAAGAGAGACAAAAGAATCTGTTAAATATCACCCTGTTTGGTACATACCTATTTGCTATGATGTTTACACTGAGGTAGCTATTCCTGTAATATCTCTGTTTGCAGTTTCTGGCACTATTGGATTTACAGGATTTTGCATAGCCTTTATATATCAGGTATTCATCCCATCTGGTTTTTATCCATTTTATCCACAAATGGTGTCTCAATTGAATTTCCTGAAAACTGACTGTATCACAATATACATTACATTGCTATCACGATGCACCGTGATAGAAGATTTTATCAATATCACCCACCCATTACCTGAACTAGTGGGCTGACTAATTGGAAGAAATAAAATGTCATTGTTGGTTGTAGCTTTTCTCAGTTTAACTAGATGGGATTCAAACAATTTATTACTTAAAGATTGCAATTAGGCCTTGCGATCAAGATTATTTTCATGTTCAATAAATCTGCTGATTATATTATTGATTAATCTGTTAATCTATGAAATGTCAAAAAAATGCCCAAAGACATTCATTTCACTATCTGACAAAGAAAAGCAGCACTAATGACTAATTGTTTCAGCTCTAATTGTGACAGAAGTTAATTTAGGTCTGTAGTGAATAAACAAAGCTGTCCCTTTACAGCCCACAATTCAGCCTGGACAACAGATCCACATGGGAATATAAGAAATGTTTGTTCTCTTGTACTTGATATTTGTGATTTAAGAAATACACAACTGATGTCTTGCTGTGTGGCTTTTCAGTCTGAAAGCTCTGGAAGCCTCCTAACTGTGAGCCCTACCTTGTGTAATATGGCAGGATCAATGGGTATTGATCAGTAAATAGGCAACAGACACTGTTCGGAATATCACAGTTACTCAGAAGGAGCTTGGAGATGGCTTTTGAGACTTGGACTAATGTCATATTTCCTTTGAGTTGTATTTATATTCACTCTCACATAAGAAGGTCCATAGATAAAAGTGTGAGTTATAAAGATACATTATAAAATGTGTATCCTGCTTGGCATGTTTGCCAATTCAAAGGGCTGTCAGTGAATGAAATATCATGAGAAAATAAGGCAGCTTGCAGAAAAAAAAAAAAAAGATTGAATTTATCAATCATTTCATGGGGCGCTAGCACGCGCACGCATTCATTCGGACCTACAATCTCTGAACATACTATCCTGTGTAATATTTCCATCTTTTTGAAGTATCTTTTCAGCACAGACTGCTAATATTGCGCGTATCTGCACTTCGGAGCGACAGTTAACTGTGCGCAAAATCACCTGAGAAAACAACCCGCGTTACCTCCACAGACAGCATCTCAAGCACCATACGCTTGCAGCCTACAATTACACTAGATACACTACTCACGTCTCTGAAGCGATTCCAGTGTTTGATCTTACGGCTGTACTGGGAGATGGTTGACAGCCATTGCTCATCTTCCATGAAATTCCCGGCTTTTGCTGCCTCTTTCCCACTTTTCACGTCCACCTGGAGCGAGAAGCCCACCAGCAGGCACAGGCAAGCGACGATTCTCACAACGACCATGTTGCTCAGGCAGTTTGGTCTGGGATGTATCTCCTGCTGCTGCTGTCCTCTTGCCAAAGATCCACATACAAGACTGCTGCTGTTGCTGCTGCTGCTGCTACTTCAACAGACTGAATGGAAATGAGAGAGAGAGAGAGGAGAGAGAGAGAGAGAGAGAGAGAGAGAGAGAGAGGAGAGAGAGAGAGAGGAGAGAGGAGGGAGGGAGAGAGTTAAAGGAGAGATCAGATCCTGCACTAATCATTTATTTCTGCTTGGTTTCATTATTTCAGCTTTTTTTGTGGGCTTCTTTCTGTTTGTAAGCAGCCCACACACACACACAGACATCCTGATAGTCACACTGCAAATGAATCATACAAGTGGAACAGATGTTTATTCTTGTACTGATGATCAATCAGATTTTATTTATTGTATTAAAATGTGTTTGGGAAAAGGCCATGTGTCTGTCTAATATGCTATTTACGCCTCTGTTATGAGCTCTGTAACAGAGCCAGGTGAAATGAGTGACTCAATTTAACAATAAAGTTGGACGAAACGTGAGAAATGGGAAATTACTGAAATTACCATAAGGCAGTGGGGCAAAAACGGTTTCCCTCAGTTTCCAGTCTTTATGCTAAGCTAAGCTAACCGGCTGCTGGCTCTAGCTGTATAATTAATAGACAAACATGAGAGTCAGTCAATCTTCTCATCTAACTCTCTGATAGAAAGCGAATAAGCGTATTTCCCAAAATGTAAAACCATTGTTATGAGGTGACGTTGCGTGCATATTGCAACACAGATTTTCAATTAAATTAGCACAAAACAGTTGACACAGGATTAGCCTGGACCTTTTGGGGGCAGTTACCATCTTTGTCCGGTTGGTAATCTGACGCTGGTCACACTACTTGCCTCAAATCTTTGGAAATATTATTTCAAGGTCCACACATACATGGATATATCACAAACACAATACATCACATATATATTGTATATGCAGATACATATACAACTGGTGGTTGCCATATCTTGATCAATCCTTTTTTATGCAAGGTGTAGGTCAATTTCTCCAGAGGTGGTACTGTCTGTCATTCAGGGAAAATCTCTGAAAATCTGACATTTCTTTCTACTGTATAAATAAACATATTCATATCAATTAAGCATTATGTTCTTTTTTTGTATTATTGGCTGCTAAAGTACATTAAAGAGGTGATCAATTATAACCAAAGTAGCCATTTCATCCTTCATTTATCTCCAAAATAAGACCACATTTTGTATTACTTAAGCACTACATCAGATAGAAAACTCTAGATGTTTTATGCACATCTTTCCCTGAAAATCAGCATAACATAAGCCTATTTAATATCAAAACCTTGAGTCCTTGAGCAAAATTTAAAGCAATCTTGGGTGTGAACAATGATTGTCTGTAATGTAAGGATGGATCTGTGTGACTCAAGAGGTGAAATATGTGATATATTTTAGCTGCTGCTGTGATGCAACTTTTTCTTCAAGAATCAGTGACCTGCAGAGTTTTGCTGTACGTGCACATCATTTTAAGTCTGCCCACGTTATTCCTGCTGCTCCCTAAACTCTCCATGCCCTCGCTCCCTCCGCTTTCTATTTCATCCCCATGAAGATAAACATAATCCAGCGCTCTGCTCAGATTCATTTGAGTTTAAGGTTACCAATATTGGCCGAGGCTGAGCAGCCAGGGGCAGGATCACATTCCCGGGATGCTGCTTAGCTGGCCGAACTAACTCTGACACTGGCATCAAAATAGTTGATGTAGCAGACGCAGGCTTTTCCTGAGTGTGCAGAGCCCCAGAATTGGGAGGCAAGGGCAGCAGGAGAAATGTCCCGCAGCGTCAGCCAGCTGTGCACGTCAACACTGCGAGGTGCTGGACATGATGTGTTAATCAAGAGGTCGTCGTCAGTCATGTCACGATCAGGGTGAATGCGCTGCAGATTGATGGTCACACGGCTGAAGTGGGCCGCTCAGAAGCATTTAAAAACTGTGTTCTGCTTTGCACCATTAGCTTTTAAAGATTGTTTGAGAGCTGGGATGTTATTGGGAAGCCTGTCTCTGGACTGTGGCGGAGGGAGTCTCCTGAGGGAATCCTACATGTGCAAGAACAGCAACAGCAAATGGAAAACATGTTGATGAAAGCTTTGAGTGGTTCATCTCTTAAGATGGTTAAGTTTTAGGGATGAGAAGACTCAAAGGATCTTTTTTTTTTATTGCAGATAGCTCTTATGAGCTTGCCTCTTCTGCTCCACCGATATCTGAAGTAGCAGCACAGTGACCAGGAGCCCCGAAGGACTAGTAATCACAGCAAACCATTTTTATACTTACAGTGCCATAAGGTACAAGCAAAAATGATTTTCTAGCGTGTTTGTGCTTCACTGATCAGATTGAATTCTCAGTCAAGAGATCAATGTCTCTACCAGATTAATAATTTCAGCTGTGATCTGGCCCCCTCCATCTCTTCAAATGCAGCAGTAACAACCTCGCGCCTCTCAATCTTGATAACAGTGGTGAATAACATATGCCATGAAATTGCCTCACAATTGAACACCTCAGATCATCTTGTTGGCATTCAGCTACGCCTCATGCGCCTATGAGGCTTTGACAGCACCTCTGTGGCTGAGAGTCATGTGATGTTGTTGTCGAACGCTAAAATAGTAATTTTGTATTTGTTAAAACGATGAGGTGCTCCATTTTTCCTGCCGAGAGCAGTGGTAAAGACATTCAGTATTTGTCTTAGAATATGGGCAGAAAATACCAATAGAAAGTTTCAGCTTTTTATCAGCTTCTGTCAGAGGCTGTGTGAGGGATTTTGGCTGAGTCCTGCCAGGGTTCTCAAAAAAACAAAAGAAGTAAAAAATCTGTGCGAACAATGACAGGTGTGTCAAAGGTCTCGCTTACTACTGGTATATTTATTTACGACGTTTGGGTCCATGCAACCTTCATCAAATACATGCACAAGCATCAAGGCTGTTTTGTTTTACCGTAACCAACCAGTACCAAGTGACGTATCCATCCTGGCAATGTCATTTTCAGTTGAAGCAGAAGCTACGGTAGCGGTTGCTAGGGGCACACAAAATTTAAGAGTTTTGTTGTAAGTCAACACACAACAACTTGTACAGCTGAGTTTATCTCATCCACATTTGTTGCCATTTTTCTATCGTTATTGTATTCATGAATGTAGCTAGGTAGCTTTCTAACTGCGTAAGAAGATGACTTCCCCGTTCTTAATCCCGCCTAAGAAGCTCCGATTGGTCAACTGTTTGTTCAACCGGCAGAAACAGCCGTCAGCGAGCACTTCACCAGTCCTTGAATCACTGAACAAATCAGATATATGGATCCAGGATTGAAAAGCCTAGCTTAATCAGCTAGCTATCGATCTTAATCACTAATCCTGATTCCTGAGACAAATTCCTGGTTTTACAGCCTTTAGTAGAACAGAATTTCCTGGGCTTTAATGCTTGAGTTGACTTTTAGTTTTTTATTCCCTTGTTGAGTGTGTACATATTGTTACATAATATAAGAATCATCTAATGATTGCTTCAGGAATAATGTTTGAGTTGATTTGACCAAAACATGTACACTTACACACATCCAAGCCAAAAATGTGCAGCCTCTTTTTAAACCTGGAAGCAGCTCCACACAACATCTTCTTCTACATATCAGAGTCACGCTGTGGAAGGGTGCCTTTAATTGTGAAGAGATTAACTGATGTCATCAGTTCCCTGTTCCTCTCTAGGCAGATGTTGATAAAACGTATCTATCCTGTTCACCAGGCATACTCAGTTTACACAAAAGGAGTTGAGGGGAGGAGAGCTTCATTTAAATATCAGGCAAGACTGCAAGCAGCTCATTTGAAGGGTTGCTTATCTGTAAATATTTGCTGTCTACAAATGTAAACACAGCACATCCCTTTTCTGTCTTAGAAATGGCTCATAAGGCCCAACACGAACTCCGCTGCTTATCGTGGCTCTACATATTCTCAAATGATGTAACAACTCCGTAAGGTTCGCTTCAGGAACTCCTTACACAACAATTAATTGCAACAGGCCAAGGGTGGATGCTTTACACGTTTATTTATTCCTGCCTGATTTAAACAAAACTGCCACCGTGAAGGAAAACACAACCAAAAAAAACAAGTTAATTTTCCAACTGATTTCGACAAAAGATTCAGCAAAGAGTCCATTCATGTTCATCATCTGATGGAAGCTTGTTTCCCCGCAGTGCTTTACTGTCAACTGAGAGTTTCTTCCTCAGCCAGCCACACTGAACACTTTCCATCCTGCTGCCATGTTCATCGATGACCTGCAACACATAATCAGTGATCAATATATGTACTTTAAAGCAGCCTAGGGCTGAAACTAATGCTTATTTTCATCAACAATGTCTCTGTTCATTATTTTATAATTAATTTATGTATTATTTAGTCTACAAAATGCCAGGAAACAGTGAAAAATGCACAACTTCTCAAATTCCAAGGTGACGTCTTCATTTGTGTTTTGCCTGACCAACAGTCCAAAACCCCAACGATGTCCAATTTACAATGATATAAAACAAAATAAAGCAGCATATCCTCAAATTTGAAAAGCTGAAACAAGTGACTGTTTGGCATTTTTGCTTGATAAATGTCTAAAACGAATAATCGATTATAATTGTGGCTGATTCAATTTCTGTTGATCAACTAATCCAATACTCTACAAGCAGTTTATATGACGATGCCCACATAATGACAGAAAAGGTTAGATGACAGCATATATATATTTTACATTTTCATTTATTTAGTCAGGATATTAAAACAAACACAAACTATAGAAACACTTATACAAGCAACAGCCTTAGTAAAACTTTATTTATAATGTTAGTGGGGTTAAGCATAGTGTGCTGCATCACATCACAGGTGTAATCATTTTTACTTTCTTTATATTATTTCAATCAATACACAGCTACCCCTTTACTATTCGTGTATGTGTGTATATGTATTAGTATTAAGATTCTGTATAGAGGCAGGCTGCATACACACATAATTATTATTTTTGCTGCCCCTATACTCTTTGTAATTAACTTGTGTACTTGTGTATGTTGTTACTTTTAAGTGCAAGCCTGTCCATATGAACTCTTGAGAGAAGTGACACGTGAAATGGGGAAGGGGACTAATACGGGACTAATACGGGACATGGACCCATGAGGATAGGGAGCTTAAAGAAAGTATTACTTTCTCTATGGTGGTTTTATTTTCTACCCCACTTATATATATGCAATTGTGTTGTATGTATGTATGTATTAAGTTTAAATAAACAAAAAAATGTTACAAAATGGGCAAACAACACCCACTACTGATGCTTGTTTGTGAGGCAGTTACTGTCTGTGATCGGTGTTGCTGCCACTGTAAAGTGCACTTGGAGAAAAAAAAAAAAGTAGCCTGAAAGCAAGTTCCTGGATAGGAGAACCATCAAAGGAAGTTATTTTGAAAGTTGAGGAGAGAATAAACCACATCGGGAGGCATTTAATAAGTAATCTCAAGTGACTTACAGCTGTAAGTGGAGCTGCTCTAAACGCATATAGATCTAATTCAATTGGATTCAAACTGGGTCGCACAGCTATTAAAAGTGCAAAGTTGGTTGAGAGCAGTCTGACAGCAGTTTGCCTTTGCCAGGAAAGTACTGTAGCTGCTGTTTTGCACTGCGGGCAGCTGCAGCAGGGGTGGAAGAGAGTGCTGCACCTTTTTCAATTAAATGTACACAATAGACAGAAGCTGACTAATATTCTGAACTCTTGACATCTTTAGTCTCAGTAGATGATTTATTTTCAGTCTGCATAATCAAGCTCATACCAACTACTACAAATGACAAATCCCCATCAGTTTCACTCTACATCCTGCCAACAAGAAACAGCATTAAGTGCTGCATGAAGGGATTTCACACTGCAACACTTTGGAGTGGATGGATAAAACATTTGAATAGAAGTCAGGAGGAGGATTTGTTTAGCAATTTATAGCTTCTGATACAGAGAGAGTTTAAAGCAGTGAATCTCAACTTCTGCATATTAAACCTGAATCGATCACGGTGTGAGCGTCCTCCGCCTTCACTGCTGAAACAATTAAATCGATGAACAGTGCATTCATCAACAAAAAATCTGATACATCATCAACCTGTGTCATCATTTATGCTTTAAAGCTGCACTAATCAATATTTTTATATTAACAATAGATTAAATAGCTACTGTAATGTGAAAGGTGTTGCTCGTAGTGATGAACCCACAGAGATTTATCACCTGACTCTGCAGTTCCCCTCCTCTACGGAGTGTTTTCGCATCTTTCAGCTCATTGTTTTGGTGGTTCACTGTCACTGCTCTCATCAGCGTCATTTCAAGCTGCAGCAGGCAAATGTTTTCACTGATAAACCCACTGTACACGACCCGCTCAGCACCAAACTGCAGACAGACACAGTTAGCAACTAGCTGGTGAACATAGTGAAGCATTTAGCAGCTAAAGAGCCAGATATTTCCCCCAGGAGCCGAAAGGAGAGTGAATATTGGACTTGTATCCGTCAGGTGACCAGGAACACGACCCCAAATGAATGCTAATGCTGCTCCTTGTCTGCTGTATGTGGAAATAGGCAACTGTTTGCTAACACGTTCGCAATAACGAGGTTGTAAGGTGATAATATGTCAATGTTGTGTTTACAGCTTGTTCTGCTGCCCCCAAGCAGACAAAAAAAATGAATACTGCTTTAATGTCCTGACTGACAAAATGAATTTGAAATTTAAATAGTCATCTCACCTCTACAGTCCTTAAATTGGCGTTGCTATATAAATTGCTTTTATGTCACTGTGAAATGACTGGTTGAGTTCGATCATTAATGATTTTAATAAATGGTTAATCATTTAACCAATTTGTTAAGCAAAAATGCTGTTCTGTTTTATATCATTGTAAATCATCACCTTGACACTTTATAGATTAAATCCAAAAACCAAAAAAAACTGAGATCAATCAATATTGAAAATGTGTTGCAGCCCTATTTTAAAGTCTTAACCGTGCAAAGTGTACAAAAAGTAAACAGCAGCTCTGAATGACTACCTGCTGTTCAAACACGCTTGGCTTTGTGCGTCTCCTCCCTGTGTGAATGCCTCCAGCAGTAAACAGACGTGGACAGCTGCAGGCCACCTCCAGACTCAGCACTTTGAATGATAAAGAGCTGCTGCAGGGATCACCTGCCTTCTCGCTGGAGACACAGATTAGACATTTCAAATACTCTAGCCTTGGCTGTCCGTCAAGGCCGCTCATGCCCATTAGTGACAGAGTGATTAGTGTGAAATTCAAACGGCAGTGACACTCAACTGGAGAGTCACATCCAACACAAAAGAACATTCAAAGGAAGACGCGCTGTCATATTTCACTGCTAACGAAATCCAATATAAAAGATTCCTCGGCTTTGTCTGGCAGGATCATATATAAAGAACCTTTGTAACTTCTCGTGGATAGACGTGTTTGATCAGTCAAAATACCTTTTTAAAAAGTCTTAGGATTCAAGCTTGTTAAGGGGAAAACATGACACCAGGAGTATGAGGCTACCTACTGAAATGCCATCTTACTGCTCCCTTGCTGTCAAGTTCATCCTTTCAGTTAATTGGATTTGGTTTAAAATCTGCTATGCATCGCTCTGTTAAATGAACCTGATCAACATTCGTGCTTTAAATTGGGCCCACACAGGTACAACTTAGCGTGACCTTAAAAAGTAATTAGGCGCTTAATCGATTTCACGTGTGTTATTAGTTACTCTGAGCATGCAAATCAAACATATCTACTGTATTAAAAGGTCATGTCTGTCAAACAACAGCTTTTTTTCCCCCCAGCAGATGTTAACGCCAGCCCTCCTGAATGAAAGCTTAATTTCTAATTACACTGTGAAAAACTGCATAGTGCGGTTCTGAATATCAAAACCCAAAATGTGCTAAAAAAGTTTGACATTGATCAAGTAAGACCTATTTCAAACAGCCCTTGCATAAAAAAAAGGCTACTTTGAAAACCGGCATGAAATTAAATATGCAAATTGGATAGAGGCCTAAACAATACTTGGTTGAGATAACACAAGACTTCAGTTACCAAACATGATATGAATGCTCATTACTCAAAGGTTCAACGTAAGTTTTTTAGAGTGTTATGGGGTCATCTAAGTGACTGATTTGTTTTCACTTATTTTAAAATCATACACCTTTTATTTCTACACGGGGAAATTGGTAAATACATTTGTATCAACTGGTTTTACATTGCAAAGGCTTGTTTTCAGTGGGAACCAGCCATCTTAACATACAGCCTATGTGACTCATCAATGCATGTAAACAAGCACATGCACACATGCATGCAGAGACAACTAAACTATTTAACATTTTAATTAAAACCCAGCTCCTGTGTCTTCTCAGATCTTTAGAAATAAGGACGCAGATTCACAGAGGAAATAGGTCTGCGGTAACACAAACAGACACTGAGGTCTCATTTATCCACCTTATTGAAAGGGACACATGCTAGTCTCGAAATCTCAAGGGTCACACTGGAAGTTACCGCAGCAGGAATGGCAGAGCTGACTAATTAGGGTGAGAGATGTGGCAGGGACAGAAAAAAAAAATATGTATGTTGGGCAGTGCGTAAGCAAGCTCACCCACACAGACATGCACAGCAACATGATTTTGTTGAGTCAATCCAAATCATTACACACAGTCATTTATCAACCAAAAATGCCAAACATTGGCTGGTTCCAGCTTCTCAAATGCAAGAATCTTCCACTTTTCTCTGTTTTTTATCTTTGTAAATGAAATATCTTTGGGTTTTGGTGTGTTAGTCGGACAAAACAACTGATTTAAAGATGCCACCTTGGGCTCTGCCCCTATTTAGCATTGATAAGACGTATATAAACATTCAATAAATGGTCTATAACACATTTTAATGTAGGTGTAAGCGGATATAAGTGTTTATAATAATTCACTTATATGAATGACAATATAGTAAAACAAAGCTGTAATAATATAAAATACTGTTACCAAATACTGTACATGAAGAAACACTTAAAAATGTCCTTCCTACTAAATTATAGCGTGCTATATACCATTTATTAAATGTTTTTATCAGAATTCTTTTTTTTTTTTTTTTTGCCAAGTAGGTTTTCACTTACAAGGAATTTCCTTTGATATATTGGTGCATAAATAAGCATAGTAGGGACAATTAAAAAATACATAAAATAAAAGCAAATAAAAAGCAAGTGTAGAATACAAATAGAAAATAGAAAAATTTGCAATAAAAATATTAAATATTATAAAATAAGATAAAAATTAAGAACTGTTCAATATATCTTTTATGAAAATGAGAGATGAGCAAATTCTTTAAGTAAAAATCGTATCGTGCTTATAAATGCTAAATTGAGAGACTCTTTTCTGACATTTTATAGATTGAACGATTTGTTCAATTAATCAAGAAAGCAATCCACTTATTCACTGATACTGAAAAATAATTGTTCATTGCAGAACTAGTCCAATATGTTCCTGATCTATGCAACAAAACACACATATGGCCATTTAAATAGTCCGAACATCTTATATTGAAATGTACTGACAAATGAAATATGTCTTCAGTGTCTCAGTCTGTCTGTGGATGATGTATGTTCCTTCACATGTGTTTTCAGTACCATCGTTACTGGGGACATCTGTCCAACGCATCCTTAATCATGTCCCCGCCAAAAGAAACAAGGATGCACAGTGTCAATGAATTTAATTAACTTGCAAATCATCTTCTCTCTCTCCCTCTCTGTGTGCTTGTTATGAGCAATAGTATTGGCAATTCTCAGAATCCTCACTGTATCCGTTACCTGAAAGTGGCGTTATGCTGGATGTGTACTCCTGACCCACTAACAAGCATCCTCTCAGCAGACAGGGAGTGGCTAATTAGGCCCCTTTTCCTGGGTCTGAAAAGATACATTTTATGCCCAGACAGTGCCACAGTCACAGTGGACGGCTCGGCGGGTTGTTTACAGATGACGAAATTTGCATGTCCCTATCTAATGGCGTCTGTTGACATGGCTCCAGGAGAACAGGGGGAAAAAAAAGAAGTCACGCCACTGCTGAAATGGGAGGGTGGACAGCACAGGATGGCAGAGCTGACAAACAAAAAGCGCCCTCATTTTCCATCAGTGTAACTTTTGGCTGCTCTGCGATCGCCCTCCTGCATGCCAAGCAGAGCGCATCGCCAGCTGAGGGGAGGGCCGAAAAAAGCTCTGACGGCAAGAGCAAGTGGCCGGGCTCTGTGTCCGATGTCTGTATTCACTGACACACTCGACAGAAGGGAGTGGGAACGAGGTTGTGGTTCGTGTGGGAGGGGCACTGATAAAAAAGATGGAAAAAATAAAAAAACTCAGACTGGTGTAATAAATCATGTCAGTGACGCATTAACACATTCATGAGGCAACGAGATGAAAGGAAATGGGTAATACGTGTTTCTGACTTCCAGTAGGGAGTGGATGAGACCAGATCAGGGTGAAACTCAACCAGAACGTTCCAACAGCTATGAAAGCTTTTTTAGTTTGGCACACGATTTATTTTGAAACTATTATTAGGACTTTTCCTTGTAAAGTTTATATTTGAAATGTTTAAGTCTTACAATCTGCTGGTAAAAGTCTGAGTTCCTCAAAATAGCGCAAGTTTGGCTGAAGAAAGGTGAGAAAACTATGATCTGCTCTTTCAGCTATTATGGTTGACAGGTGAGACGGTGCAGGAAGGCTTCTTAAATTATTCAGAACATGCCATTAATACTGGCTTCCTGTATGACCGGACTAAACAAACAGTATATGACATGTATCAAAGTAATAGTAGTAGTAGTAGTTCTAGCTTCAAAATCTAAATGTACATTATTGTCATCAAAATGTACTTAAAGTATCAAAAGTAAAAGTAATCATGCAGAATTCCCCTTTCAAAGTTCTGTATTATTAAATGTATTATATTTTTGAGTTATTATTAACTTCACATTCATGTACAAGCAGCATTTTACTGTTGTAGTTGGTCGAGGTGGAACTAACTTTAACTTCTTCATATACTGTCGGTTAGTTTCACCTATAACAATACATCGTATCATATGAGTTGATCCCATGTTTTGTATGTAAAATCTTAATCTAAAATTAGCCATAAGGTAAATGTAGTGGAGTAAAAAGTAGAATATCTGCCTATGAAATGTAGTGTAGTAGAAGTATAAAGTAACAATTTAAATCAAATGGAAGTATCTCAAAACTGTATGTACAGTACTTGAGTAAATGTAATTTGTTACATTTCACCACCGTGTTCAACAATAAGTCATTTATTATATATTTGACACGTGTCTACAGACAATCTAACCCTGATCCAAGACTGATCTAAAGCCTGAGCCCAACTCTTATCTGCCTTTATATCTTTAAAATCCAGTTTCATACACAAAGTCAATCATCTCCTCTAAGAGAACAGACAAAGTAACATCAGTCTACTGTGATTCATTCACATCCAAAATAAAATCTTTGCATTGTGAACAACAAAAATAAAACCCCTTCTATTTTCAAAATCAAGACAAAAGTATTTAAGGGTAAACAGTGAAGTTTTTGATGTAAATTCTTGTTTTTTTTCCATGTTTTCTTTTGATTGCCTGTTTCATTAAAATGTATTTTGTGTCATTTACTTTGATGTTGTTTGACTCAGATTCCCTGAAGAGAACCAATTGTCTGGAGACTGAAGTACAAAAACAGAAATGTGACTACCTAGAGCGTTTCACAGTGATTTTGCATGCATGTTTCATCTTTTGAATGAGCTTTAGTCTGAAATTTCAATCATTCTGCACTCTGATCATTTTATTTTTCTGCATAAACTGTTCCCAAGGGGTTTTAGAAAACAAAGAATGTGTTTCAGATACAGGCCTAAGAAAGTCATTTGCAATAAAAACTAAAACCCTATACTGCCACCTACTGGACCACACCGTCACGACTGCTTCAATGTTATGCTAAGCTGCAAACTTAATTTCTTCCTTATTAATTTCCCACCTCAGAATATGCTCAGCCCTGTTGAAACTCATGAGAAGTTGATGCTCCCTGCAGAGGTGTAGTAGCCCGTACAATCTGTCGAATATCTCTGGGACAACAGGGCAGTATTCAGCTCAAACTCTCCAAAACGATGAGCACCAAATTTCTGTAATGAAAACAGCAAATGTCTTAAAATATTGAAATAAAAACCTCAATAATACAAAACATCATCATTATTATAGCTTATCTTGCATTACAATCAATTCACGTTCCCAATAACAAAGCAGCCTGACCACTAATTTATTTAGAAAAGTCGGCACTGTGTTAAAAAGTCGACCTTACTTGTTAAACTCTACGGAGAAAAGAACATAAGCTGTCACTCACAAACATGGTGTTACCATGGTTACAGGCGACTGAGCATTTGCTAGGCACCCTTGTGTCATTTTAAGAGAAAAGAAAATCAAGGATTTTGTTATTCAAACTGAGACCTTCTCTGCAGCAGAGAGGAAAGGAAGGTGAATTTCAGAGCTTTTTTATCTGCAGACTCAACTTGGTGTCACTTTTCAGCTGTCACTCCAAGTGCACCTGGAAGATTTTATACAGTCTCTGCGTCTGACAAGTGTTTCTTTAAAAAAAATCAATCAAAACTCTCCTTGTTCCCCTAAATAATGGGTTTAATCAATAAACTCTCAAACTAACTTTCTACCAGCTAAGCCAGCCAGCACTGATAAAATTATAGTAATAAAATTTGAAAACACAACAAAAGGATACGCATATGAAATACTATTCATGATTCTGACTTTTCATGTAATTGGAAATAAGTCCTAAATGACCAGGATCTAAATGACTCGTGATCACTCCAATTATGCACCTCGGCAAATTTGTCTTACAATCATTACCAGAACTGTCTACATGTTGTTCATGTGCAGTAGGCTGTTCTTCCCACATTCATACCCAATTTCTATGGAATATAATGTTGCCTGTCACACACCCGAGGACCAAAAAACAAAAAGCACACAATAGGCCTTTTTCAAAGCAAACATTTTGACATGTCACAGTAGGAAAAGCACAGGTAAATAATAACATTAATTATTTAATTTAGCTGCTTCAGTTTCACGGTCATGGTATTGTGCCTGCTGGCTCACGGTCACCGCTTACTGGGACACTTGAATAGAGTAGAGCCATTATTAATGTCATTAGTAACACCTGTGCTTTTCCTACTCTGCCAAGTCCAAATGTCTGCTGAGAAAAAGGCCCATGTAGATGTTTCGTTTGTGATTTGAAATTCAGGTGGGTTAACGTCTAATTACATACCGCAGCTGGTCTGGGAACATAATCGTTTAGTTCCAGCCTGAAATCATAACACCTTTTGCAATTTTTGGTAGGAGTGAGTCAGCCCCGAAATGAACCTGATTATCCTCTGTGCATGCTGGCAAGCTCTCATATCCCAATGGGAGTCCAAATGCAGTGGAAATCAGCCACAGTTTTAAAAACCTATACACAGTATGACAGTGTTGCATCAGTTGTATGCTGCAGGTGCCTAAATAGAGCGATCAAGATCTAGTTGATTTCCACATATATTTTAGTTAAACATTTCTCTTATAATTTAATCAAAAATAATAAAAAAGGGTGTTTAAGGACTTTTGACCAGTTTGTAAGCAGGCCTATATTTATGTTTTTCTTCTGGTTTATAACTGGTATTAACAGCAATCAAGTAGTGAGCACAAATCTGGATGTTTGTAATTCAGGAGGTATTTGAAAGGGAAGGCAGGATTAAATTACTTCTAACCTTTAATATGTTTCTGGCATCAAACGCCTCTCTTTCACTCATGGTTTGTCTTCCCGGGCCGCCCGTGTCTTCAACTGGAAAAACAGAGTGTAAAAGACAAGCTGAACAATTTAACACAGAACCAAAAAATACAGATATGTTATCTCCTGATCAAATAAACATGTTTACTTGCTGCTGCAGTGGGCAAGGTGACAATCAAGGCCATTTAGTTTGTGAAATTAGTTTGTGAAACGGGGACTAAGGATAAGAAAAAACACTGTATTTTAATAGGATTAATCCACATGCTCGCAAACATTGTCAGCAGTGACACAGCCCCCTCGCTTGTGCTGTGTTCTTGGTCAGCCCAGTACAAATTTGAGAACTGGCGCTGGACTTTATCCACAGCCAAAATGAATGAAGCCATTGTCGGAGTACTTGGAAAACACGCTGCTTGGTGCACTTAAACAGAGCTGTGGCCAAACAGAGAACTAGCTGCCTGATGCCTATCTTCAGGAATTTGTTGTTGTAATTGTTCAAGCTTCAACTTTGTCGTCACTGCAGCTCAGGTCTAAGCCAAAAGATAATAAGGGGACATTGGCAAACAGGTTCAGGGCAGGAGTTACTGATGTGATCTCAGCAGGTCAATAACTTTGTTTTTCCACAAGCTACAGGTGCTGGTAAGCCTGCCGTGTGTATGTAATGTCTTTACCTGTGGAGTCTTTTCTGAACAGAGTGTTCATCACAGTGCCGTGCAGCTTAACTCCGTCCCACTCTCTGAGCATCAGCCCTGCTGAGACAAAGTGCTCTACCAGCCGGTCCGCAATCACCTGCAACCTGAAGAGCAGCAATAGTGAAGAAATATTGTGAAAAACAGAGATTCCAGCAGAATAAAAACTTTTAAATTGTGAGGTGTAAACTTTGTGTGGATTTGTTACTGATCCACTTACTTGTCAGATCTGTCTTTCACGTTGACTTTGGCATACAAGACGTCCACCATGGCTGGGTCATCATTCATGTACTCTATGCCTGTCACCTCCAATGGCAGAGGTTTCCCCTCTGTGATGTCCCTGATGGCAGACAGCAAAAAGCAGATTGCAATTGCTCACCTGGCACATCAGGTTTATAATTTAGGGTTGCCTTTAGATTTTAATTTGATGTTTTTCAGACATCAAATCTAATCTAATCTGACCTTTAAAAAGGTACAATGACATAAGCTCATTAGTTATTAAAGAATAAGACTGGCGTTATTGTATATTTTTCTTATTGTCAACAAATCCTATGAATAAACCAAAACAAACAATGTGTTAATCCATCTTGCAAGACTTTCCAATTTACCCAGCTTATCCATCTGTGTCACTCAGCCCAGAGTCCATTCTTTATTACTGAAGATGTAAATCTTTAAAAACGGGTCACTGTGTAGTTTTTAGCGAACGTTACTCAAACAGGAGTAAACATTGTATTTGTTGGAGACTATTTTCTGCCGTATATTTGGTGCATTAGTGAGTATTTAGAGACTAAACATTAACTACAGTGCCCATGTTCAAAGTAATGAAGGAACATGTCACCCAGTGCAACAGTGAGGCTCATTGATGTGTGTGATGTGTGTTTGTCTATGGCACAGAGGAATAAGTTATATCAGCCTTTGGCTACACAGACAATACTTGTTAGCAGGATCAATTCTTTATTGGTTTTCATGGGCTTTGTTAACAATAAGTACTATCATAATTTTAGTTTGTTTCCATAAATCTTGTTTTATCTCAAATAGACAGTGCTTTTAGTTACGCAGTTAAAATTGTAGTATGATTTAATAACATTGTTTGGCCCCTACCTGATGAAGTGTTGACACTCTTGAAGGTGTGCACATGCTTTTCTCACTTCCATGTCATTTAACAGAGCCAGGGTGCCAACTGTCAGGTGAAGCTTCGCAGGGTTCTGAAAGATGCTTCCCTCTACTCCATGATCCTGCACATCGTATAACAACAATTTGTAAATATATAGAATTTATTAAGCATATAATGTGCTGAAACAATACATGGCCACCACTGCCCCTCATCACCACCATTCATATTTACGTTTCCTTCTACAGTACCTGGGAACACTGCTGCAACACCTCGTCTTTAAATCTCAGGAATCCTTCTTGAATTTTGGCATCATTCAGAGGGAATGACAGGAAGTGCGTGAAAGGCTGCTTTTTCCGGAAACTCTCAACAAGGACCTCAACTCGTGTGACTGCAGATGAGACTGCAGCTTTATGGGAACCTGTGATAACTGTCAGGCAAAGGAAGAAAGTTGAGAGAAACTCTAGAGAGTGCTCTCTAATCTGTTTTATGATGCTCTTAATCCTCACCAATCTGTCCTTCCACTCCTTGTTTTGGGATGCTGAGAGATGTCTTTGTGTCAAACTCCAGACGTCTGCGTGTCTCTCCTTTTTTCCCAATGATGTATCTGTAGAGCAATCAAGCAAACAAAGACACACATTATCTGCTTAGAAACAACATGTCTTATACTTTTCGTGATGGGGTAGATACACAATAATTATAACGTGTATTTTGTAGATAACTCACTTGTAAAGAACACTTGGGACATCAATGGCACAGCGGTATCCCTTATCAGTCTGTTCAATTAAGTGGGTATCACAGGTTTCATCTGCTGCAAGGTCTTCACTCTCTAAATATGATAAATCACAAATATACAAAAATATTATCGGTTTCTTTTTTAAGACACTGTCTCTACAGCCTGACAGCACTGTCTGGGACTTCATACAAATATTTATACTAGCTGTTAACACTGACAGGACTCAACTTACCTGGTGGCCCCGTGTAAGAGAAATCTTCTTCTTCCTCATAATGTTCCTCCTTAATGATATTCCTTCGATATATTCGTCCATTTATATTGATAAGAGGTGGACGTAAAACATCCATAATGTAAACTAGCTAACTTTAGCTAAACCTAAGCTAACCTAACAACAACAAAAATATCTGGATAGCTCTCTAGCAATTTATCTACACGCAGAAAGGTGTAAATTAGCTTATGAAGCTTTTAAAAACGTATTTAGCTAGCAAGTTGTTCACAACGTACTAGTTAGCCGACTTTCACGTATCGGTTTCCCTGCTTTACGACACACAGGAGCCTCCTGTTTAGTAGATCTACAAGCGGAAATGAACGACCACTCCGCGAAAGGTGATCCAGGCGAGCCACCCCCATTGCTTTAAAGTCTGTGGTAAGAATGCCGTCGCTTCAAACGTAAAATGCTGTCTTTGTCGTAAACTAGTGGCAAGACATCTAAACAAACAACAGAACCAACTGTGCGAATTTAAAGTCGTTTAGATTTACTGGGACATCGACGGTAAGTTATATCGTTAATTTAGGTTAGTAAAGGTTAGTTGTTGTCATGTTGTGTCTATTAACATTAATGGTGAATGGTCGTTGTTTACATTGATATCAGCAGGATAGTTAGCTTTCTTGCTAGCCACCTAACGTTTGTTGTAGCAGTTGATAGCTTGCTAACAAAGTGTATAACAGTTACCATAAAAGCTAGGAAAGCAAACCTACTAACGTTAGCTTTCGTGGGCTGGTTTCGCTAAAGTCAACTGCCTTCGTGATTACTAAAACGCTAGCCTTCCATATTGTACCTGTGTTTCAGTTCTTGTGATTTTTATGTGTGTTTTAAAGTTTCCAAAAGCAATGGCAGCGTCTTCTTCGTCCTCTTCTGCGGGAGGTGTGAGCGGCAGCTCGGTAACCGGCTCTGGATTCAGTGCTTCAGAGCTCATCCCTCCCAGGAAAGTCCTGTACACATATCCTAAAGGCGCAGGTGAAATGATGGAAGGTACGATAAAATACACAGCTAAAGGCATCTATCTCCTCCCAACATCAAGGCAGGGGTTATTAAAAATTATATAATGACGCCATTTTGCAACACACTGTACCTTATGTTTTCTTTTAAAAGAAATTGATGGGGATATTAAATTAAAAATCTGTGACGTTGAAATTGAAAGAGTTTTTGAGACAAAATTCCTAGGGGTTGTGATTGATCATAAACTAACATGGAAACAACATATTGATTATATCAAAGGGAAAATTTCAAAATCAATAGCAATTCTGTATAAATCTAGGGATATATTAAATTATAAGGCCTTGTATATAATTTATTGCTCACTCATACTTCCTTACATGTCATACTGTGTGGAAATGTGGGGGTCGACTTTTAAAACAAGTATAAATTCTATAGTCTCCCTACAAAAACGAGCCATACTTATTCTTAATAAGGCTGGTTATTATGATCGCACAAATCCACTGTTTATAAATTCCCATGTTATGAAATTTAAAGATTTGGTATATTATAAAATAATGCAAATAATGTTCAAAGCTAAATCAAAGTCACTCCCAGATTGGGTACAAAAGTTTTTTTTCCATACGGGAGAGCAAATATGATTTGAGAAGTGTTTGTAAGTTTACAATACAAAAAGCTAAAAAAGGGATTAAAAGGAGATGTATTTCTATTGTTGGGGTTAAATTATGGAACAATGCTAATATAAATTTTAAAATGTGTAATTCTCTTTTGGTTTTTAAAAGAATGGTTTACAAAGCTATTTTTGAGGGTTACAAGCGTGAATGATTCTTTTCCTTATGTTTTCCTTTTGGAGGGTAGCTTAAATAGATAAGAATGTAGGTTAGGCATATATATAAGCATTTTGCTTCTGCCTGAGCCTGTTCAGTCATTTATTAATACATAGACTGTTGTTTTTGTTTATACTGTTTATATTGTTTATACTTACTGTATTATGTATGATGACTAAATAAAAAATACTACTACTAAATACTACTTTTAGGTAATTTACATTGAGAAAGCACTGGGCTAAATAAATTAGTCCCAGGCAGTTTGTTCCCCTCATGCAATCATTGTTTTTACTGAGATTTGAGGCTTGTGCACTGAAATTTACATCCAGGTCACAGACCAAAGCATCTTTTTTTTCTGAATGATACATACAAGCCAGACTCTGAAAAAATCAGACAAGTCAAACTGTGGTTTTGAAGACATTTCCAGATTCATCAGAGCATTTTCTATCCAGCTGGAACAACAACAAAAAAAGTAAAATCTGTGGGCTGCACAATAAAGACCTTTTCACCCATTTCCCAAGTTGTTCAAGCCAACAAAGATGGCAGCCAGATGTGACATCATCTTGCTTTTCTTGTACAATGCATTACCAAAATTGAAAGCTTTGTTATCAGGTTCATTTATATGTATTTAATCTGATTTTCTGATTTTACATTTAACAATGCATGAATGTTTTTCTTGCATCATACTAAATATCACTTCTGGATGCCATCTGTGTTTCAGTTAAGAAACAGCAACAACTTTGAAAAGTAGTTAAAAATCATCATTACCGTGCATCAAACAGAGTATTTTCCATTCCAGCGTTTGAGGTATCTGGAAATGTCTTCAAAACAGACGTATGTGTTGTAAAATGACTTGCCAGGTTTGGCTTGTATTTATCTTTTAGAGAAACAGTTGCTTGGCTTTTCATCAGTGCAAAAGTCTCATGTAAAAGCGATGATTAAATGAGTGGCACGCCCTGGGGCTATAAAAAAGTCACATCACAAAGCTTGTGTCCTCTTTCTTTTAACTGAATTCCCATATAGCACTCCAAAATATCCATTGTGAACATGTGTCTGAATTAAACATTAGTAAAGTCTTGTCCGGTATCTCGCAATTTTCTGCTTTACCCTATAGGGCTTCATTACCTCTCCACATAGGATTTGTGTATGGGACCTTAAAGGCCATCTGGCTCTTTTCTCCTACTTTGCTGCCTGTCTTGCTCGAAATACACTAATTAATGTGTTTAGTTTGGCTTGTGTATAAAAGCAGAGTGCTGCAAGGTTAAAAACTGCTAACAAAGGGATGAATAGTACTGCAGTGATGCTGAAGCTCTCGAGCTGTTCCTCTTTGTTCATATCAAAACTGTGAAGGCCCTTTTTACATAATGCTGCAATTTGCATAATATCTTACCTTAAGTTCTCTTTCTATAGTAGCTTGAAAGCTCCATTTTGACCTTTTCTATTAGTCTAGTGTACACCAAGGCTTCAGTTATGTATTTTAAAGAATTACTCACCAGCATTTAACTTCTTGTTTTCCTCTCTGTTTTTTTTTTTTTTTTTAGATGGCTCTGACAGATTTTTATGTGAGTCTGTATTCAGCTACCAAGTTGCCTCCACACTTAAACAGGTTAAACATGGTAAGTCAGTAACTGTATATGCAAAATTTGTATGTTTTGGTTGTTCCATGAAAAGCGAGTACCCTAATAAAGTAACTATTGTTTATTCTTCTTCCAGATCAACAAGTGTCTCGAATGGAGAAACTTGCCAGCTTGGTGGAGGAGCTGGAAGCAGATGAGTGGCGGTACAAACCAATTGAACAGCTATTGGGATTTACACCGTCTTAAATAGAGAGATCTAGGTGCCTTTGCTTAATAAATCAGCCAAACAGAAGGAGACTGTTTATTTCAGTTCATAAATGATATTCCTTCTTTATGGTTTTATTCTATATCTTAAGTGTGAAATATTATCTGGAGATGCTAAATGTAAGATGTATTATTTTGTCACTTTTACTATTGTATGAGCATGGTTTGCTTTTTTTTAAAACAACTTGTTATATTTTACTCAGCATACTAAAATAAGCCCATCAACAAAAATCTCCTTGTTACATACTAAAAACTAAACAATTCAAAACTTTATAATAGATTATGAATAGATTTTTCAACTGGTTTAGGCTAATACAGTTGTTTTGCCTCACTATTGAGGGAAATAATATCTTTTGGTAACAATAAATCCCTTGAAGTGAGGCATTGTGTTTCTACATGGCTGCGCTGTAACTCATAAATCTGAAAGCCTGCTGCCTGCTCAGTCTCTCCTCCTCTCTGTGGGACCGCGTCGCTGCTCGCTCCAACAACACTTGGAGCAAAACAAAGAGAGCTTGTAAATAAAGTCATACTTGGACATTCCTTGGGTCAGTTGCTGTTTGTTTGCTTGGCGTTGTATAATTTGTCCTGACCCACCTCACTGAGTTGATTTCCATTATGCTGTAGATAGGCAACTAAATCTTTGTGCTGTTGTTTGTTTTATGTTGTCTCAATTTACATAGCTGCTGTTGAAAATATGTAGAGTTTTTCTGTCACTTGAATGAGCTAAAGTCTGAAACTCACTGATGTGATTCTCTCCCATGTCACTTCTCTGCTGCGTTGACAGCGAGGAAACATACAGATCTTGGTGTTTTGCTCAGTGAATGAATGTTTTCAAACAAATGAAGGGTGGGAACGTACAGAATGTACTGTTCTGAGGGTAAATGTCTAAGGACGGCCCTGGACCTTACAAGACACACCTCTAGCCGGAGCTTAGATTTCCTTTTGAGAGTTCAAAAGTTAGTTTTACATCACACTTTCTAGGAATTCACTTTACAAGTTGTTTGCTTATAGTTCTTAAAAGTTTGAAACTGTTTTCTATGTTTACATGAACTACTGAAGCCTTTAACCTTTGTCTACATTCTTTGCATATGAAACAGGAACAAACATTTCAAAACTTTCTGATGACAACTCTTAATTCATAACATCCCCCTCAGAACATACTGTGCCTACACGTGTTTACGTCTCTCAGTTCCTCCCTGATATAAAGTACAGTCCATCCCACTCACATGTAGCAGCACAGCATATAGCTGGCTGCTTTCCAAAAACCTTTTTGAGTAAACACTTGAGTATGTCGTGTACAGTATGGCCCTGCCAGACAAAAACACAGCAGCAGTTTCTGCTTTGTGCTACAATTTTTCTGTTCTCTCACAATTTGCTTTGCTGGTATACCATAACTCACTGTAACAAATGAACTGTCTTCTGATTTCATTCCCATGCAGTGTTTTTTATTTTATGCCTTAAAGCACTTATAGCACCAGAACATAGTTTGTGACAATAATAGATGCTAGAAAAAATTATTAAATAGTAGTGTGTCAGCTACCCTACTTGTGCATTTCTATTGCTCTGCATGTTTTCATTGTTCATTTGAGGGCAAATGTAGGAAGATGTGTTGCACATCTTTATGAATACAAAACATATTTATTAGCATTTTATCATGTACCCAGTCTTGTATTATGCAGCTGACTGTGTGTTGTGTGTTGCACATCTCTGTGTGGAAGATGAAAATTCTGATGTAATGGTTGAGCAAAACAGGTGACGTAATGTGCACTGCAACACTGAACCAGCTGAGCTCAGCTGAGCCTAGCCTGCACAGACTTTGTTCAATGCTGTCAATATTCAGGATGCACATACAGCAGAGCCATTTATTTATGCTTATGAAGGATATTCAACAAAGAAACACGATATGATCCTTGCAAGCCCAGGCAAGTCCCTGTACATTTCCACAACACTGGGATCTGCTATTCATCACCCCCCCCAACCCCCCCCCTCCTCCTGTTTGTCTTTCTTCTCTGTTGGCATGTTACCAGGCAAGATACAGCGCAGATGGCGTGCCTCTCTTTTTGATTGGCTGGCTGGAGGGAGATGGGCGTGGCCTAACAGCCCCTATATAAGCATTGTTGCAGGATAAACCGCAGAGCTTAACACTTTGTCAGCTGCTGGTAGAAAGAGGCAGCATAGGGGACAGAAGTTTACAGCTAGTTGTTATTGTAGACAATAACCATTCAAATAACCGTCGTAAACATCGACAACGGACTTGAACGGCACCGTTGTCAAATAAGCTGTAAGTACTATGTTACAATTGTTAATTTTGCTAGCTTGGTAGCTAATTTGAACAGTTAAACAGCTGCTAGCTACCGTCAAACAAAGATGATCTTGGTCTAAACTTGCCCTGTTCATACATTCCTTAACAAGCTATACTTTAAATGCCTGTTACTTGTGTTTAATTTAACTGTTAACTACAGTCTTTTATCTCGGGTTTGAGTGCTTATCTGGTGTTTTTGTTTCCTCATAAACAGCAGACCACAGAAGCACCTGATACTGTTGAATACTGCAAAGAATGACAACCATGCCTGCTCTCTCAACAACACCCACTGATGTTGGCAGCTCACCCCCTTCTCCAGTGGACAGCAGTCCCAGGAGGCTGTCCTGGGGCAAACTGGTGCAAAGACTGACTGATTTCAGCACATCTGCCAACAGCAGCAGCATTGAGTCGTGGTCTAACAATGGCAGCAGGAGTGATCTCTCAGACTCAGGTAAACAACGCTGCAAACATTTCTAACACTTCATTAGAGGTGAATTCGATTTTCCTCCTCATGCATGGTTCCAGTTCTAACCCATTGTGTCTCTTTAACAGGGTCAGATGTCTATAGTGACCCTAATGAAGACCTGTTTTATGATCCAATGGAGGAGACCATCCTGAAAGAAGTAGTTGACCTTATCTCAGGAAGCCTGAGAGAAGCCAAAGACTCAGACTGCGCCTTAAGATGTACCAAACTGCTCATCCCCGAGAAACTTCTGGAGCACATCGGACAAGAGCTCCTCCACCTGGCAGCTAGTGAGCCCTGCGGTTTAAGAGGGGCTCTCATTGACCTTTGTGTGGAGCAAGGGGCTGTCTGTGAGAGCATGGGACAGCTATCTGTGGACCCCTACCTTGTCCCCACCTTTCAGCTGACTCTGGTGTTGAGGCTAGAGGCTGGTGGGCTGTGGCCAAAAATCCAAGGACTTTTTAGCACAAAGTCTCCTTCCACTCCAGTAGTGAGACAAGCTATTAAACTTAGCACTGGTTTCCGCGTGATCAAGAAGAAACTGTATTGTTCTGAGGAACTGGTCATTGAGGAATGTTAAGAAATGTAAGGGACTGTCATTGTTTTGTCTGCGTTTTTAAAACGCCCAGTTAAGCTCAGAGAAGAGCCTTATTACTATAACTACATGTATATGATGCCTTCTGAAGTGTAAGGATGGACTTTTGACATGATGTAGCCTATTGTTCCTACTGTAAGGGAGCTGAAGTTTATGGTACCTGGAGCAGGTGTTGCTTTATCACTCGCTCCTCACTGATGGTCAGATTTTCAAATTACAATGTGTAACCATCATGATATTATATCTGATAAATAGGCATTTTGCAAGTATTAAAGTGCGTACCTCAGTTTCTATTGAAACCACACAACGGCAGCTAGCTATACGCGCTTATAGTCATTGAAGACCATTGTGTTCTTTCTTGTTATACATGGCAATTAATTGTAATGTACACCAAGTGATGAATTGTACACCAAGCAAACCATTAGGGACCATAGTGACTGCTTGAATTCAAGAGCAAAGGCCTACCAGTGATTGCCTTGTGCAGTTTATGTGCAAGCTGCAGCTAAGATTTCAAATGTAACTTGATCTTGTATTTGTGTAGACCTGTCCTGCTTTCAACTTTATTTATTTGACATTCAAATACTCATACCATTGCACTGTTTTTGTACTTTCATGATTTCAAATAAATTATTTTTTTTAACAATTCTCTTTTCTGCTCTCTTATTTCATGAAACTTGTTGGATCTAGATCATTCATTTGTAGTTTTACATTCAGGTTCAGATTGACTTTGGAAATTTGGGTAAGAGAAAAAAAAAGGTCTTTCAAAGTTACTGCACGAGGCAAAAATGGAAAAAGTGTGTTAGATTCTGCTAAATATACAACCACATATATGAAGCTGTATGCCTATCCTTTGACAAACTATACCAAAATATTAACATAGCTGCAGTAGTGAGGAACAATGTTCAGCTAAATCGTGATATAGACCAGATAATAGGCACATGAGTCAGCCATATCATGCATCAAGTTTTAAAACTGAAGAAAAGGTGACATTTGCAAAAACAAAATCTGTCAAGCCAAAATTAGAACGCAGAGTTGCAACATCTGCCAAAAACAGCCGAGTACATTTGTGGTTAAAGAATGTGACGCTGTTCCTGCGGGCTGGGCACATGCTGCACGTCCCCCCCAAAATGTGAACGTGCACAAAGCCATGTTTCCCATTTCCCAGTCTCAGTCAGCGGGCCGACAGGCTTAACATGCCGAATGTGCTGACCGAGCTTTTGTCTCCACATTCTGTGCTTGTTCTGCTCGGAGCGATGAGTCACTGCAAACACGTTTAAGCATCCATATTTATTTTCATCTGGGAGTAAAAACAAGGTGGAAAAAGTGAGCAAGGTCTGCAGTGTTTTCTTAGTCTGATAATCCATTTTTTAAAATAAATAATACAAAAAATAAATAGCATACTATAAACTTAAAAAGTATGACAAAAATTGCTTTTTCCAACAGATGATGTTCATCAGAGACTCCAAAACTAGAACCTGTTAAAGTCCCACTTTGTGGGTAGGCATGTCTCTCTGTCTCCTCTCAGCATTTACTGTGAAGTGCCATTAAGTTACACTATATAATTCTATCTTTAATACAATTAAAGGAGGCAAAGTGTAAAGGAACATTTCCTAATTATCTCACACACGCAGCAGAAGAAAAAGACAAATCTCAGGTGTTCAAGTGTCTGACAAACCCTAGATATGAGTGTATATTCATCAGAGGTTTCACATTATTCCTGCATAGTTTCAGAATGTGCATTTAAAGTCAAATCAGCGAATCCCCCTCAAACCCGTCTCCTTCGCTGATTTGACTGCATAAAATGAAAGAGGAAGCGTTCACTGTGGTATCTAGTCAACTGCTACATAAATAACATCCGTACGACTATATCACTCTCGCTACGTTCTGGTTTCATACTGCATTCTCGCAAAAAAAAAATAAAAGTGACCTCTGCCGGCTTCATGGCTCCCAGTCAAAACTGGGGCTTGGAGGTTTTCCAAACCCCTATCTTGTCAGGAGGACAAGCTATTTTAAGTGGCTTTTCCATTTCAAAACATTATATTAACATTATGTTTTAATTTCACATACTAAAATTCCACAGAAATGGTTTGAACCAGTCTGTGTGGTCAGTTTGATGCAGATCGGTGCTGGTTTGTTTGTGTTGCTTGTTGAGTCATCTTCAGTCTCCAGATTGTTAAAGCTCATCTATTTACAGCCAATAATCTTCTGTGTTGATTCTGGAAACCTGGAGACAAGACGAAGAAGAAAAAAGAAAACATCTTTACTTTAATTTTACTGTGAAATGAAATGAAACATGCAGGTAGTCACTACAAAATGTGTTTGGAAATAAGAAGAATGTCTTAGTCTGGAGAACTTGCTTTTAATTACGAAGCAGCCTCAACCGTGTAATGAAGCTGTGATCTCGGACAGCTTGGCGCAGCTTGGTGTGCGAGCCCTCTGTGCTCTTTGGTACAGATCAGTGTCTCCAAAATACCGAGCTCTGTAAAGCATGCCTTCCTCTGCAGGAAACAAGAGAAGCGATTCATGAAAGATATATGAGGGGTAATAAAATTCAGAATATGTCTTTAATCATTTTCCCAGAACTGATAATTGCAGAAACAATTTTCAATATTCGTGGTTAAATAAATAAATAAGCACAATTTGTTTTTCCTGGCAAACATACTTTGTTGTTTCTCCTTCCAGCAATTGTTGCGAAGGTTGGAAATATAATCATCCTCCACCGTCCGCTCCAGATTCCTTAGATTCACTCCAGTGAACTCCTTGGAGAACTGCTCCCCCACATAATATGGCACCTTCAGGTTCTCCGTCAGCCTCTTCTGTGTGTAACCTGCTGACCTGCGTGAAGATAGGACAAAGTGTGGGAGGGATATCATATGACCGAAAGCAGCACAAGGACGACAGATCTGGCACCGTCTCTCTCTGTTAACATGACTCATGACTGATAATGGCTCACACACGGGCCAGAAAATACAGAAGTGTATGAGCAACACAAAGGCAGACAACATGGAGCCAGCAATCCTTGCAAAGACCGAAGAGGTCTGTGATTATCTGGAACTAACCGAGGCAGCATCAAGATGTTGTTTCTAAATCAAAAAAGACACTGAAAAATCAATACAATGGATCTGTCTTAGGAAGCAATATAACTGCAAACATTATGAAAGCAAATCTATTTTTAGGCCGGATAATCTATAAATCCGTGACATTTCAAACATGGTCATGAACTTGGGTTGGAACTTTATGTATTATGTATTTATGTATGAAGATAATCTTCTGTCAAGGTTTAATGGAATTTTGCAGAACAACAGTTAGTTTTGTTATTTAACATCCTTCTTAGGCAGGCGTTCAGAAGAAGGGATCACACTTACGGCCTGAAGCTGAGGCTGTAGGGGGGGCTGTTGACCATGATCTGACTGAGGGCTGACACAATAACCAGGATGAGGATGGGCATGACCTGCACGAAGAGAGCAAGGCCTCCCTGCAAAGAAAAAACACTTCAGTGTCAGAACCTCGCAGCTGAACCAAACACACTCACCAGACTGTATTTGCTTTGTTTAAAAAAATCTTTGAATATTGCAGAATGTACCTCAAAAGGTAAAATTACAGATGACTCAATGTCTCCCCCTGCTGTTTAACAATCACTTTATATTAGGTGCGTATCTGCAGTTTGCAGGAGCTCTAATAATAACACCCAACTTACATCTCGCTGTCGCTCCCTTCTCTCTCGCCTTTGGTAACGCATCCGCCCATTAGTGTACACATTAGCATTACCTAGATTAATGCAGCATATGTAGCACTTAATAGACAGATCATAACGAGTATTACAATGAAAATACTGTATCTCACAAGCTTGGCATAGGAACAAAAAAAGAGTAACACTAACTTGACGGGTAACCTCCTCCGAAGAACATATTAAAGAGGTCTTCAGGTGAAATATCTGGCTCGAAGTTTTCATTGTCTTGACCGTGTCTTGAAGGATGCCTCCTTTCTTCTCCACATTGATCATACTGTCTTCTTTTGTTAGCATTACTCAGAACAGCATACGCATTCCCAATAGCTGTTGGAAATGAAAAATGATGGAGTTATGTTTGAGCACCACAAAGAAGGGCTAAAAGACACCTTCTGTAGCCATAATTATAGCTTTTATAATAAGGCTTTCTGCATGACACCAACATCAGTGATGAATGAAAGTTCCTGCTGGTCACCTTTAAATGCCTCCGTAGCACCTGGAGCATGATTCTTGTCTGGATGGAATTTCAAAGCAAGTTTTCTATATGATTTTTTGAGTTCATCCTCTGAGGCGTCTGCCTGGACCCCAAGAATTTCATAGAAGTCTTTACATTGTTTTATCCTGTGTAGAGAACACATGATTCTCAGTGTCAGGTGTGTCGGGAGTGAATTATTCATTTTAACCGATGCCACATTTCCATGATTATCAGCCTTACCTCCTCACAGCATCTAGCTGATCTACCGTGTAGGATTTTGAGGTGTCTGAAGGCTTTTCTTCAGGTCTGGTATCCTCACTCGTGGTCTGCCGCTGTCGAGGCCCCGAGACCCCACTGAAGTCTGAGTGGCCGCCATGTCTAGGTGTAAATCCATTCTTTGCTATTAGCTCCAGCAGTACTAGAAGGGATACAATAACAGTGTTGTAATAATTAAAAGATATTCAGACAAAGCATTCAACATTGGAGCAGCTGAAAAGGAACTATTCATTTTTTTTTTTTAATCTGACCATGGCCAGATTAGCCTGACTGTATGGATGTGTGTATACATGTGTGCACATGCATTTCCAAGGTGTGTGACACATTTCATATGATGTGAGGTGTGTCATATCATACTCCATATGGGTACATGTATGTATGTGAGTATGCACAGGCACATATACACAGTACAGTATTTTTTCTTGTATGTGTGTGTGTATTTCTAACTTTTCTAACTTTGTTTTGCTATGTATTTGTGTATTATGGTGTCTTTTGGTCCAGAGCTGTATGTGTGGTAAAAACCAATAAACAGAGTGATAAGACATGGGAAACTGGCTTTCTGGGAGTGCCCCTCTCCCACTCTTGCTCTCTAGTTAACTGACTTTCCAGGCTTAGCTAGCTATCTAATGGAAAAGCAACCTATAACAAGTGTTACCACATCTGTTTCACGTTGAGCAGGTGTATAGACTGTTTCATAAACAATAGCTACAGCAGGAGCAGTTTAACTTGTCTTATAATGACAACATTATGAGGAGCTGGTATGATGAATAAAGTAACTAAACCAGCTAGCTAGTGTGCTATCAAAAGGCCCCGGCTACGTGCGCTGCAGCTCTCATCCGGGATGCAGGTGATGCTGCCGGTGATGATGCTGCGTACCTCCCCAGATGAAGCGCCCCTTACTTCGGCTCGGCCATCTTAACTCACCCTTCGCTTTCTCTGTCGGGAAGAGTCTCTGCGCCTTTTCCAGGAACCTCTGCGCCTTCTCCGGCTGGTCGTTGGTTAACGCCGCAGTTGCAATGTCAATGCAGCGCTCCGCTTCGTCCCTGTTTACTTCCATTGCAGCGGGCAGCGGCTAACTGGACCAGAAGTAAATAACGGCGCCTGCTGATGACGTCATGCGGATGCTGCAAATAGAATGTCAGTTGGTGATATAAAGTTGTCAGTTTTAGACCGTTTTTGCTGCTGGTGTCCGGAGACTTAAGAAATAGGTTAGCCCTGTTTGCACGATATGAACAGTGTCGGCTCCGTGTGCTGCCTCATTTCTCCACTAGATGGAGACAAATCGTCTGTTTTCAAATGTAGGTCATGAAAGTGAAAACCCATCGATGTGTTAATCCTTAATTTGGGTCCTGTGAAGTGCATCTGTCTCCTCAATTCAAAATCCGCTCAGTATGTCTATTTTACTGCACAATCAACAGTGTTTGTGCATTATCTGATTGAAATAAATTGGATTGGAATTCAGTACCTGAATGATAAACCACTTTAACATCCATATTCCTATTCATATTCAGCAGCGAGTATATAGAGTCAAAAATGTTCTCTTGCGGTATTTTCTAAATCTGATATTCCTAAAATATTCCGTTTGTAGGACTCAACAGTGAGTTAAGCGATCCTAATATATTGTAGCATTTTACTTGCTCTAATATTACTTGAATATTTATATTATTCTCCTATTATCGGATTTATTTTTATTTCTAAGGACATTTTGGGGGATGAGGATGACGCAACAGGATAAGCATCCCTGTATTTCCCTGTGTGTGGGTGGCGGGGGTCCTCTGCCGCTGGGTTTGGTGTACAGTAACTTGTTATGTTCATGTTCAGTTTCATCGTTGAATTTAACACCTCGTCACTCTGCTCGCATCGCTCCGGATTCGTTTTAATGCCTGCTTGAATGGAAATATGAGTGCAGTTCATTCAATACATGTCTAGACAACAGCGTCTGCTCTCCAGGGGAGGTAAATATACATCTGGCAGGGGAATGAATAAAAGGTGAACAGCAGATAAACAGGCAGCCAATCGGAGCCCGAGCTTCAGGCGGCATCCGAGCGCCGATTGGCCAGTCGCACCTCGAGCTCCAGCTCTTATTGATTCGTTCGCTGCAGAGCTGACTATCACTCTCCCTTTTTTGGGTTACTGTTAGTTCTCTGTTAAGCAGATCCGCTTCATCTCCGTTTAACACCACAACTCTCGTTTCTATTCTTCTGTCCGTGTTTGGTGAGTTATTTATCTACCGTTTATTTATGCTACAGGTGTAATATCAGTGTTACGCAACGCAATGTAGCAAATGTCGTATGTCAGCTAGAAGTCAGCATCATCGTTACATGACCATCCTCTTCCTCAGCAGCGCCAACCAGCAGCGCAACGTAGTTTAGCTAGCTAGCTCAAAAATAATTAACATTCACCGTGTGACGGGTTTTTTTTGCCTCCGTGACGTTAGCTCATCTAAAAAAAACCGAGGTGACCGATTTCTCTCATCTTTGCCGCTCAGAGCATCACCAAACCGCTGCCACTATGACGGAGGCGGAGGCGTTGGAGAAGAAGCAGCACAAGTCTAGCAACGGGAATGTTGTTCCAGAGGCCACCAGAGAAGACGTGTTTGATCACACATACAAAGAGAAAGAGGGCCCCAAACCTGCCAGGATCATCGTATGGAAAAATGTCGTTTCGATGTCTCTTTTGCATATAGGTGCCCTGTACGCCATGTTCCTCGTCCCTTCAGCATCTCCTTTGACCCTGCTTTGGTGTAAGTAAAAGTTCTACCTGTTACAGTATTTCTGCAAAGGCTGGGTGTTGATTGTGGCATCATTTTGTGGAATACATGCAACTTTTTACCCAAATTACAGCTCTTATGTCAGCAACCCGGCCCACTTTCTCACCAATGATGCATGCATGAGCCTCCCAGTGTACTGCATGTCGTGGGATTATACATCAGGCATATATCATCCTAGATTTCATGTCACAGCATGCATCTTAAAGCTGCAAATGGTGCAGTTCATGCTTGTCAGGAAAATAACTTGTACTCCTTAACAACAGAGACCAACTGTCATGTTTTTTTTGTACAGTATAGTGGGAGTGCAGACAAAGGAAGGGTAGCTAATTAATTACATAAACAACTGCATGTTACTTAATTACTTAAAACATTTTGTTATAATTCATTGGGATGTGTATTTCCCATGAATCAAAACCATAGAGGTTGTACTTCTGAATAGATTTTAATGCTTCCAGTCTCATCACACATGCAATCATCAAATGGTTTTATCAGTCCAGCCATCATCTGATATGACGTAATTACATTACCCAGAGAGTGTCACAGTTTCATAAAGCATGCTTTGCTTCGTTCATGGTTATTTAATCTCTTGTGAGAACAAGTAGGCTAGTACAAACCAGTTCAGTCAAAGGCAAATTTAAATTATTTCTAGCTAGAAATATTATGCAGGAAAGCTAGTGTGATACATTTAATTGTATTGTGAAGATAATTGGAACAAATTCACAAATATGTTGCCTGTAATAAAAAAGAAAGGCCTTATAAACTATAGTCTGATGAACAAACGCTATGATGCTTTAATAATTTGTGCTTTTTGAGAAATTATTTTACTGTTTTAGGGGGTTGATCTACCCTTCAGTTACACATATATCATAATGCAACATAGGTGACTGGCTTGTTGCAGGATCACCCACCCAGCCCTAACACTGACAGCACAAGTGTACAGAAAATGCCTGATGTATAGACATTACAATGTGCAGTATCAGTGCAGATGAGTAGAAGGAGGTCAAACTAATTTGTTGATGCTTTTCTCCCCACAGCCGTACTTTGTTTTTTGATAAGTGCTTTAGGAGTTACTGCAGGAGCTCATCGCCTGTGGAGTCACAGATCCTACAAGGCCACATTACCTCTAAGGATCTTTCTCGGCATTGCTAACTCCATGGCATTTCAGGTACCTAAAAATGACAGATCACACAGATCTGCAGTCACCCAAGCACACACTTAATGCTGTGATAATTGCAGTTTTCATTGCTGTGTAAGTACCATGTCGTGTCTACAGTGTATGTAATCTCTGTCTTTACTTGAATCCACAGAATGATATCTTTGAATGGGCTCGAGACCACAGGGTTCACCACAAATATTCAGAGACAGATGCTGACCCTCACAACGCCGTCCGGGGCTTCTTCTTTGCTCACATTGGCTGGCTGCTGGTGCGCAAACACCCTGACGTTATTGAGAAAGGACGCAAGCTGGAGCTCACTGACCTGCGGGCCGACAAAGTTGTAATGTTTCAAAGGAAGTAAGTGGCTCCAGTCAATGATCAAACTTCATCTAACAGCTAAATGTCAGCCTGGACATATTAAATCTTTGGCAGGTAGTGAGGACAGTAAGCAAGCAGAATTGTGTTTTATCATTTTATTTTCTGATGATATATCAAATACAAATAAAGAACAAAGAAAGAAACTCTTCCACCCCACTACAATTTATCCATCACTGCTGCAGAGTTGTGTCCTATATAGTGCAGGTTGTATTAGTCATTCTGGTTAAACTATACTAACATGTCATTCATGCATGTTGAGACTGACTCAAGGTTGGCTTCTGTGTCATGTGGAGGAAAGTGAGAGAGTGAACTTTCCCGGGTCTGACAAGCAGAGCATTTGTGTGTTTAATCTTTATGTTGTACTGAGTAAACAGCTCCTTTCTTTCTGCTCTCCACCCACCCTCGTCTCCTCGACAGGTATTACAGGCCCTCTGTGCTGCTCATGTGCTTCTTGGTCCCCATGTTCGTGCCTTGGTACATGTGGGGGGAGTCTCTGTGGGTGGCGTACTTCGTCCCGGCCCTGCTGAGGTACACCTTGGTGCTGAACGCCACCTGGCTGGTCAACAGCGCGGCTCATATGTGGGGAAACAGGCCCTATGACAAGAACATCAACCCCAGGGAGAACACGTTTGTTGCGTTCAGCGCTATAGGTATGAAAAACACATGAACGTGTGCTCTCATTGTAACAAAACTGAGACTCAGACTCATGACTTACAATAGTGATAATAAAATGTTATTTGTATGGCACTTTTCTTAACAAATAAAAACAAACACTTATGGCATTACAAATTTGTCACTTTGCTGTGCCACCTATAGACATTAACTTTTGCAGGATCGCTCGGAGTTGATATGTGCACCTGTTGCCTGATTCTCCCTCTATCCGCCCCCCACTATGCAGGCACCTGGACCAACCAGTAGGAGTCACTAGTGTGGCGACAATGAGCACCCAATGGATATTTTAAAAGACCTGGATATGGAACTGGATGTTCTAAGATGGCACCCAGTTCATTCCAGTGAAAGTTGGATTACACCAAAAACATTTTTCAGGTTTTCGTGTTTTTAGGCCAAAGAGAACTTATCTGGCTGAGCCAGCTGACTCCTCATGCACATGACTGCTATGAAAATAACTTGCCAATATGGCTGTTCAGGACTTTTTATTCCTAATGGACCCAATGGCTCATTTTACAGTCGTTCCTTTTGTAATGATTGTGTACGGGAGAAAGTCTTTCTGGATCAGTGGGCGTCACGTGTTCCTGCAATTCTAAATGTGGCCACTACACCAAAATCACCTCACAGCCCAGCGCTGTTTGTGGATTCCCTCTCACGAAACACAACCGGTTGTGATTGTTGTGTTTGAATTGAAACCTTCTGTAGGTCTGTGCAGTAGTATACGAGAACTTAACTGTTGAGCCATGATTCGTTATTACGAGCCAAAACATAGAATAAATGATGACCTTTACATACAAAAAAACAAACCTTTCTTGGCCCCCTGGCTTAACTTTCCAGCAAATGTCAAGGACATTTGTCAAGTAGTTTGCAAGATATCGTGCTGAACAAAACAACACAACCTCTTGGATGGTGAATTGAATCAGCATCAGCTAAAGGATCATTGCTTACAATCACAGAAGTGATTACTTTTGTTGATGTGATATGTTATGACTCACTCTAAACCAGGCCTTAATCAACCGAAATGACTAGTAAACAGTGTGATACATATCATGTCCTATTGATTGGTTTCTGTTTTTAATATGACTTGTTGACCGCTGTTTCTTGTACCTTTACAGGTGAGGGATTTCACAACTATCACCACTCGTTCCCCTATGACTATGCAACCAGCGAGTTTGGCTGCAAGTTGAACCTTACCACTTGTTTCATCGACTTCATGTGCTTCTTGGGCCTGGCCAAGGACTGCAAGAGAGTGTCCCACGAGATGGTCCAGGCCCGAATACAGCGCACTGGAGACGGAAGCCACCGGAGTGGCTAAGATTGTTGAATTGTGGTCAGCTTCAAGGCAAAACGACCGAAAAGAAGAAGCCTCACAGTCCTTTGACAGCTATACATTTCTCATCCTCTGAGGATAAAAGTCAGCTTCATGAGGGCCTTGACCACATTTTGCTTGTTTTTGTGGTTTTTGTAGCTGTAACTAAACAAATCGTTCAAGATGGATAACAAACAAACACACTTTGCTAAGCATTTGACCTTGGTTTCTATTGTTCAGTCAGGCCAAGGTCTTGCAAAGATGTTTTAGATTTGAAGTAGACGCATTTTAACTTCAACTTCATTCTCCGCTGTTGCCACTTTGGTGTGCGTTCTTCATGCAAAGTCATGTAGCCGATCATTTTTATGTAAGTATTACTCAATTATTAATCAAGAATAGACGAGAAGAGGAGCACTGAAATATGGAGTTACGTTTTAACTGATAAGGTTCGATACTGATTGGAGACTGTTGCCTTTATTGCAGTTTACAGCAAGTTTTTACAGTTCTGATATGAATTCACTTTTTGAGCGCTTTAAGATCGGAAAGAAACGGGATAAGAGTTTGAATTACGTTTTGTTAAAAAAAAAAGTTGTTGGCTTTAATGAAATATGGCACATGAAATGGAAGAGTGAGGGAACCCAGACCATCTTCTTTTAACCTGACTATACTGACGACTGGTATGCCAAAACTGTATGGAAACTGAGTGTTGCAGTGTGTCACTTGGTACTCTCCTTCAGAGAACCAAACCAAATATGTAGAAGAGTCAAAGGCTTTAGAAAAAGATTACCACGTACTGTATTTAGTCTGTGTAATAATTGGAACGAGTTTTCTCAAGACAATATAAGGGAGACATTTATCATGAAATTAAAACTGCCGTTCAATATTAACAGTAAATGATAAATGTAATTTTAATGTAGAACCATGCAATGTTTAATTTACTTTTTTGTGTTTTTGATGAATATATCTTTGTGCCAAGAGCGTGCCAATCGTCGACATATTTATAACCATCTCAATGGTCCACTAGAGCACACTAAGTCGATATTGCTTCTTCACTCAACATCATTGTGAAAGTTTTTTAACATTGTGGCATCAGTGGCTTTGCTTCCGCTTGAGATTTTATCCAACCTGTCCCTCTTTTTGTCCTGAAACATCTGCAGCAGAGATCTCATTGGTCGATGTAGCGGCCAGTCATGTGACAGTTCTGGTGTTACAAAACAACATGCCACCCATGCATGATGATGTACTGTAGTAGGTGTTGTAGTGAGGTGTTTTGACTCTAATGGCAGAACCGTGTCTATTTTTGTAACGTTACTGTGGAGCTGCATCGCTTTTGGATCATCAGAACTGTTGCCGTAGGTGATTTCTGAGACGGGGTCTGGTTTCCCTTTGATGTCCTACAAAGCTATTTGTCTTTGCAAAATTTCAGGTGCATCGATGTTTATGTTTATCTTCAATTCTGGTGTGTGGAATGCTTATATTATCTTATTTATGTATTTATTTCTTTTTTTTCCTTATTGACTAAAAAAGATTGCTCTAACCTGAAACAGTTTTCTGCATTCCAACGTTTGGCAGACAGTCTCGTTAAAAAAAAAAAATCTATTAAATTGGAGCACCTGTTTATTTTTCCCCCCAAGAGTCAGGATACAACCTAATGCCTTATGACTTGCATCCATTCCTGATCTTCTTCACGTCCTGTCAGTTAAGACAAAAACGTTAAAGTACCACAAAACAAATCTGCCCAAGGTCCATGTTTACAGACTGAAACACCAGGTGGAACATTGCTTTTGTTCTGAAACCACATGAGCATTTTATTTAGGCAAATGGTAGCATGACAACATTAAGGTACTGTAAATGCAAATAGAGGGCAGAGGTTCATTTTCAAAGAATCAGATACACTCTTAACACCTGGTGCACACGTTCAATCGTGAGATTTAACTTGCAAAATACAGGCCCTGATGGACGTGCCAACTAGTTTCAACCCATCACAGCATCTCTGTGTGAAAACTTCCAAACCAAGGTGCCGTCATGAGGAAACTTAGTGCACTTACCAAACCTGACAATATATCACAAGCCATGCAACCAACTCCTGCTGCCCAGCGCGCCAAAATCAATAATTTCCTAATGACAAGGAGGATCAAAAGGTTGTCTCTGAATGATTACGTCAAATCTTAACTGTATTCTATTCTGAAATAAAATTCACAATATTTTCAATACACTCGTAATTCAAAACAGTTGTTGCTCTTCTTTTTTCTTTTTTTTTTTATTCATTGTGTCTTTGCTTTCTCTGATATAAACAGCTAAACACTTCACCATTTATGCCAGATTATGTTAAAATGTTTTTAGTAATTCAATGAGAAGCCTTAGTTTTATTGGATTCTGGTATAAATTTAAACACTTCCATCTGCAATTTCAGAGTTCTTAGTCTAGGCGTTGTGTGAGCTGTCACGGCAGGTCTGTCAGAAGTGAAACAGATGATCCAGCTGCTGCTGCAGGCCCAGTACAGTCGAACCACCTGCAAACAGGAAGCATTTAATCTTGATTATTATCAATAATGGGGCCAGAGGCTGTCAGGGCAATGAACAGGGCTGGATTCAGGCTTCATCATTACATCATTTTGGGGCAGAAGCCTGCTATTTTCTGGCTGAATTTGACTCCAGCTACATGTTAGTGTTGGCAGGATATCTTAACTTCAGCAGTGGAAGAAGTACTCAGATCCTTTACTGTAAAAATACTCCATTACAAGTAAAAGTATATTATTATCAGCTAAATGTAGTTAAAGCATCAAAAGTAAAGTACTCGTTAGCAGCATTTTAATCTTTTAGCTTATTCAAGATGCAGGCAGAAACACAAATCCTTCTCTGGTTCCAGCTTCAGTATGAGGATTTGCTGCGTTTCTGTTTCATATCATTGTAAGCTGAATATTTTTGGGTTTTGGGGTGTGGACATACATTCATCACTTATAATATTCAACTAACATGATAAGAATACAACACTGACAGTATGAGTACTTTAACTTTTGATACTTAAGAGTACTTTTTAAAATGCAGAAGCTTTATTTCTAATGGAGAATTTGTACATTGTGTCATTACTAAATTTACTCAAGCAAATGACCTGAATACTTCTCCCACCACTGTTTTTTCTGATGGGATGATGATCTGCAGTTATAATCCAACTAGGACTCGTCTGGAGATGTTCTGTTCCCTGGCTTGGTTTTCCCTTCTGTGGGAAAGAACTCAACACATCCATTTGGCTGCTGACAAGCCTGCAAGTCAAATATATCCCAACTATCTAATACAGCTCTATTTGCTCTTGCCTGCAGATGAAGAAAGCACTCTCAAAATGTGTTAAACAGTTTACACAGGGCAGAGAGGAATGTAGGACCAGTGTGCTGACCAGAAACCAGTTTATATTACATCAGACTGTTTCAGGTTGAGGAGTACATGGTTTGTGGACTGTTTGCTTCTAAAATGTCATTTTTGTCAGGCAAAGTTCCCCAATGCTCAAACAGTTAGTCGATGAATCAATTAGTTGATAGTTTAAGTCATTTATAAAGAATTGTAACTATTTTAGTGAGACAAAAGATGCAATTGAAGGCATCACTTTTGGGACTGGGAATTTATCATATGCATTTTTCACTTGTTTCTGATATTCTATTCACTAAACATCTTAATCAATTCATTGTAACATCTCAATCAATAATGAAAATAATTGTTAGTTGCAGCCCTCACCTCACATCCAGTGGTGGAAGAAGTACCCAGATCCTTTACTTAAGTAAAAGTAATAATACCACAATGTAGTGACATAAGTAAAAGTACTCTCATTATGCAGAATGGACGCTTTCAGAGTATTCTATACTCTATTGTGGATTATTACTTATGCATTAACATGCTAGCAGCATTTTAAGGATGCAGCTGGTTGAGGTGGAGCTAATTTTAACTACTTTATATGTTGTTGGTAGTCTCATCTATTGCAAGAACCCTGTCTTATAAACTCACCATATGTTTTTAATATAAAATCTTGTAGTAACTATAGCTGGCAGATAATGTAACGGAGTGAAAAGTGCAATATTTCCCTCTTAAAAAGAAGTAGAAAGTAGCAGACAATGGAAATACTCTTACTTACTACTTAAGTACAGTTCTTGAGTAAATGTACATTCCACCACACTGCTCACTTTATTTCAGTCAAGGTAAAACTAGCAATACCACACTACAGAAATACTTTGTTACAAGTAAAAGTCATGCTTTAAAACTGTACCTAAGTAAAAGTATTAGCATCAAGCTATACTTCAAGTAGGCTACCAAAGGTAAAAGTATTCATTATGCAGACTGGCCCATTTTATATTATTGGATTGTAATTATTGATGCATTCATGTGTAAGCATCACTTTAATTCTGCAGCTTGTAAAGGTGGGGCTTATTTGAACTACTTTATAAAAGCCTGGTGGCTTAATCTATAATAATACTTCAAATGGTTATGTTTTGTATTAATAATGTGTAGTGGAGTAAAAAAAAAATCAACAATATTTTCCCACGTAAATGTAGTGGAGTAGAAGTATAAAGTAGCATACACTGGAAATACTCAGGTAAAGTACAAGTACTTCAGTAAATGTGCTTATTACTTTCCACATGGTCACAGCGGAGTGGTTTTTGGCAGCTCTGTCAGCTACTGTAGGCCTACATGGACTCCTGAAGCCACAGTGTCCCATGAAGGGAGAGTACAGCATGAGTCAGCGCACATGCTGTGTGGTGTGATGTGGGGGTGAAGTTGCATTATATTAACATCACCCCAGACTGTCATGACCGAGGTTACTGCAGTTCAAATCCCCCAAAACATTCATGCAGGCAGCTCACAGCGTCTGACTCAAACCAGCCAATCAGCAGCGCGGTTCTGACAGATGATCCTCCTGGACCAATGGAGAGAGTGCGTGTGAACCACCTGTGGCAGCTTGCAAACAGCCGTTTCACAGCCTCAGGAAATGACAGTGAATGAAATCAATGGGTTATGAAAACGCCCCCACTTATGAAAGTGTACAGTGTCTGAGAAAAAAAAAGTCGTATGCAGACTTTTGGTGCATTCAAGTGCTTTTGGTGAAAATAGGAAAATAGAGCAGCAGCTTACTTGTGGTTGTAGATGTAGGAAACTCTATGATAAGTGCAGTGTTGTAGTTGCACAGCGCCACTGAAAAGATAAAGCAAATGTTAAACAGAGAGCCATCTACTGTTCAAAATGGAAATTGCCCTGAATAGGATACAAAATCAGCAATAACGTAATGAGTCCTGCATTCAAAATGTCACCAAAGTAAAGAAGCAAAATAAAGCATTAAAACTAAAAGTACTCAATGCCCCCTTACAGAGTGTTATAATTAATACTGGGTTATTGGATTATACTTTTGATGCATTCATGTGTTGCAGCATTTTAATGTAACCAGTCAAGATGTTTAACTACTTTATATACTGTTGGGTAGTTTTATTCATAACAATGCTTCATATTATACTTGTACATCATATGTTTTGCATGTAAAATACACTTTATACTATACTCTATAGGTAGGACCCTCTGTTAACATATTAATATGAAGATAATGGCCAATTTGAGGTAATCTGTTACTGTACATTCACATACCATCCCATCTTACACATATCAATACGCCTTTATAGCATAAATGTAAAAGTACAAGCACCTTAAATAACTCATCTATAAAACATTCATAAATGATTTTTTAACCATTATTTAACATTTGTTTCTTTGGGTTGCCTTTGGGTATGAAATGTTCTATATAAATAAATTTGCCTTGCCTTAGTTTCATCTTATTAAAAATGGTTCCTTATCAGAAAGTAGAACCAAAATGGGTATCACGTGATAAATTCAGTCTGTTTGAAGAAATTAGTCAAGTCTCAAAACTGTTGGAGTGAAATTTTATTTGAAAAAAGATACCGCAATGAGTAAAGTAAGCAACATGGACTGTATAAATATCTGTGCAACCAAAATGAGCACACTGAGGCACTTTACTGCCTTCTGCTGCCATGATACACCAAACTATCCAGCTTCATGTCCCGCTACAAACCTCAGAATATCGTGTTTTCATTTGTCAGTTCATTTAAGTTGGTATCACTGAATGAGCTATTCTAAAACAAGTAAAGGAATTGGGAGTTACAAAAGGACTAAGATGTAGCCTGGGTAACAGAGGGAGTGGCAAACATGGAGGACGAAGCACAGATGTCGATCCATTCGCAGTTCAACACAAATCATTTTTGTCTTGAGCGGTCATGTGAAGCAGTTAATATGGTAAAACATGCACATGATGCAAGTCTGAGGGTAAAAAGAAAAAAGATTCAGTCATTCACACAAGCTAACAGGGAATACGGCTAATAGGGCTAAGTAAACACAAAATGGAGAAATGAAGAATAAACAGTAAATTGACAATCACTGTGGCATTCTTGTGCAGTGCTTTGGCCCAAAAAAAAATCCCTCATGGCACAATCAACTGGACACAATCTGTTACAGCAGGTGAAGAGAACAATCAGTATTTATGTTACAGTGTTTTCAAATGCTCTTGATGCTTGTGAAATGAAACACACTCAGTAAAAAGAAGATGAGCATCAGTCTGTTTCTCCCTTGCACAAACTACACTGACAGTATAGATAGTAAGTGCAACCCATATTTTATTCTCGCCCCTACAGTGGATGTAGGAGTTGCTAGTCCCAGATGCTTTGTTTCTGCAGTTGGAGCACTGCTTGTATTCAATCAGAAATGTTTCAACGACTGCCAAAGTGAGAGGAAAAATGTGCACGCGTGTGGAGCGTAATGTGTATGAAAATGCACCTACATGTACAAACACCGCATTGATTCAAACTTTGCACTTGCTTCGTATATTACATCAACTGTTGAATTTACACAGAACCACAACTTTCAGAATACATTCATCGTATCGTAAAATTACCACAGCAACATAGACAAATCTCTACAAAAATCCACCTCACTGCCCAAATCAGCCGAGTCCCTCCAGGAAGGAATACGTATGGAGTTATGAAGACTACAATCTGCAATATCATCAGTAATTATTCTCATTATCAAAGCACATCATCAGGTTGAAAAGAAATAAATACATATATAACAATATGATAACACTGAAGTCTGGTTGGTGGTGTCCACCGGGTGTTAGACGGCCAGCTTGTTGGCGATGGTCATGACCACTTTGAGGATGGGCATGAAAGCGGAGATCTCGCTGAAGTTGCTGCTGCTGACCACCTGGGTGTGGACCTCCAGACCCCGCTGGTAGTTCTGGCTCGCCACACAGCGGCTGATCTCGTGGAGCCCGTTCAGGATGTTGTGAGAGAGCTAAGAGATCGGCAGGGAAAAAAATATTACACGTTACAATGTGGCACCTGATGTTCAGTTCCCAGCGCCCAAAAATACATCTTGAAGTTGCTTGTTTTGTCTGACCAACCATTTTTTAGTAATTCATTTTCTGATGAAGGCAACACATCAGAAAACCTTTGGTGAATTACGTATGGTGTGCTGGAGAAGAGTTGTGCACTCCACTAGAAAATGCTACGGGGACCCTGAAATATGTGATTCACTGATTTTGTGCAGCATAATTTACACTAATGGCTTTGAAAGCATTTCCATGATGAAGTTTTACTAGGAGTTTCAAAGGGCTGGTTCACTCAAATCCTCTAATCGACCTCGTTGTGCAGATAGTTTTGTTTTTACCTGCCCATCTGTCTCAGACACTTCTGCCACCCCAATACAATGGAGGTGGATGGAAGTTTGTTTGCGGTGCTGACTGCAAAGTTTGAAAATCCATCACTGCATGTGGCACCAACAGAAAAGACTCTCAGTGGCAATAAACACAAGAATTTTAGGTCTCAATTAGAAGGAATATGACATTGTTTTCTTAATGATTTATGATAGTAGAGTCTTTTCACCTTAACATCTTGCCTACATCACTGTTAACTTAAGCACATGGCTAAAAAACAAGTTTTTGCAGCATTTCTTTATCTAATTTCTCTGCAGCATGATGATAACCTCGTGTGCATGCAATCATTTCTTACCGACTGCTCTCTCAGCTTGTCATACAGGTATCCCAAACGTTTGGCTGCATCATCAAGTTTCCTTTTTGTTTGCTGAAAAGGAAACATTTGTGGTCATTTTATATCCAATAAAATCCAAACCTTTCCCCTTCAAATCAATACAAGCTTTATTACAAACACAGCAAAATGTGGATGCATGTGCACACACACAGTGAGACTTACTGGGTCTCTTGCTGCTAGCTGGCAGCGCTGCACCAGGCTGTCAAAGGTGGATTTGAGGACCATGTGTTCAGCTGGGATTTCTTTCTGCTCCACCCTCTCTGCTGGCAACTGCTGGAGGAGCTGAGGAAAACAAGGACACAAACACAAGGTGTTGACATGTTTGCCATGTGCGCTGCTGTTGAGAATTCAGGTAACAGCCCCCTCGTCACACACACCAACCTGCACGCTGGGCTCCTGGGGGGCCCCAGGGGGGACTTGGGCATGGTCGTGGGGCTGAGGGGCCTCCACGGGGAATCCCATCACAGGGGCAGTGATGGGGGCTGGTGGAGTGTAGTTATCAGGGACCTGCGTACACAACAGGAAGACACATACAGTCAGTGAGGGGAAGGTTATAAAACACTGAAGCTGAGCTGTGTTCACTTAGATTTGACATATTGAACTCCACAACAAGCTGACTGGATGTTCTACTTTAGTTAGCTCGTAGTTAGCTGATTGCTAACTTTGGGTGTTGAACAGGTAGTGTGTGTTTATCAGAGCTTGTTTGCTGAAAACATCTGCCCTGGAAAAAAACAGCCCATGTAATAGACCTTAAAGACAGTGATACATGCAGGTGTACCTTCTTCTTCCTGGGTCCACCTCGTACTGCTGGTGGGTCATTCCAGCCTTCTTGAGGTCCTAAATAAGAAGAGGAGATGAGATGGAATTGAATTGGAATGACATAGTGGCATTTGTTTTCCTGTGGTCATGCTCAAGCAGCCAAAGATTGTCTACACAAGACAATCTCTTTGAGCCAAGGTTAGTCTACTTGGTAAAAACATGACATTAAGCCACAAATTTCAGCAGTTTATGCAGAACCAAAAAAAAGCAAATATGGCCAGATGTTCAGGCAGCAACCTCATAATCACTCAACAGTAACAACATCCCAGTGCTGAATAATTCTAAGCATCTCATATATATCTTTTTCTCAAACATGTATGTATCAATTGAAAATGTTGTTAAATGTCTTACTTAAGTCTTAATTTGCACTACTAACGTATGACTGTGTATCTTTAAAAGGGCCGACACCGCTTGATCCAAGCCTGGAAACTGGTTTTGTTTACTGTGTTTTAAGCTGACATACATACAAATAAACCAGCTCTGAAGTCACTACATTTCCCTCAAGCATATATGGCAGCGCAAGCAAACACCACCGAAAATACACATAGTGACCAGACAAATATTGAAACCCTGTACAATGGAATGCAATCTAATACAAACATAGAACTAAATGCAGGAACATTGTATTGCACTGTATTATATTGTCGTTTGTCTGGTCACTCAGTGTATATTTCAGTGCACTCTTATTCCATATCCAACCCTAACCCTGTCACCTTGGTAGTCACACTGGGTATTCAGCCAGGGAAAGTATCCTGCAAGTCAAATGAGGTGGACAGCTGAATAGGATTCAATAACCATTAGCAACAGATCTGTTATGTATAGATCTGTCTCTATCTAGGAATATTTAAGTAAACATGTGGAAAATAAAATGGAATGAATGTAATTGTGATCTTTTGACTACAAAGTGACCAACATGGCATCTACCTGTAGGGGGAGGGGCAACAGCAGGTGCTGAGAAGGGCTTTACAGCAGGAGCGCCGGGGCCTCCCTGTGGATACCCTGATCCGAGAGAGGCATAGGGGCCAGATGCCATGGGGGATGCAGGCCCCTGATTGTGGAGGGCCCCTGGGTACATGGGAACTGGGGCTCCATGTTGGGAGCTGGGTGGCATGGGGCCTGAGGGTAAAGAGGTAGATGGCATGAAGCTTGTTGGTGGCACCCCGGGGCTGGGCATGGGGGGCATGCCTCCGGGGGTCGATGACGACGGCTGTAGTGGAGGTCCTGATAAGTTAGCAGCTGGCATAGAAGGACCTGGAGGAGGGAAGGTGGAAGGCCCGCCAATGGGCATAGGCTGAGGCTGGAATGGCTGATGAGGAAGGAAACCTGGGAAAGGACAAGGACCATTACAGCAAATAAAATCCGCCTGAAACACCTGGGAGCAGAATACAAGTAGTCAGCATCAAACCTGGAGCTGGAGCAGGATGTTGGGGGTAGGAAGGCCTCATGGCAGGGCGGGTCGCACTGGGCGGCAGTACATGAGAAGAAGGTGGCAGACCAGGCCCGGTGTTGGTTGGAGCAGCTTGTGGGGTAAAAACCGACGGCATAGGAGGCTGTTGTTGGGCAGCCATCTGGGAAGGAGCGGAAGGCTGGTACTGACTCTAAGGTTGGGAATAAAATAACACTAAGTTTTAAAGAAAAGTTCAAACATAGAAAAGATAATCTTGCAAAATACATGAATGACTGCTGATAGATTTTTACCATAACTTGTGCTTTTGGTGCCGGAGTCTGAGCAGCAGGAGTGGGCTTGGCTGTGGACACATTGACCCTGTTGAAGGAGTTTGGAGGCCGCTGTCCAACGGCAGCCTCTCCCTGAGCGTGGAACAGCCTGTCTCTCAGCATCGTGATGCCAGGCTGCAGAGACAAAATTGTGCAAACACACAAAGGTATTTATTACAAACCTAATGGAGCAAACTATGGATTTTGTAATTAGGTTACTGCTATGCCTCTTACTTGGTCTGAGTTCTCAGGTAAGTAGGTCATGGCAGTGGCCAGACTGCCCTCTGCAGCCAGTATGCCAGCATAGCGGGTTAACTTCTCGGCCAGGATGGGGCTCTGGACTGCCACCTCGCTGTTGCGGAGGCGTTCAATTGACTTACGCAGCATCATTACTTTTTCAACCAGATCCTGAAAAATACAAAAAAAAAGAAAACCCACGTCACTGTGACTGCTACATTCTTCAGTGCTCTTACCTTTGGGCTACAATGGCGCAATGCACGTGCAGCCCATGAAATTCTCTTTCAAGTTCTTCTCAAACGGCTACACCAGTTTTGCACGTCAGTACAAGCAACCATTCCTAATTTATCCCACAGGAGTGGGAAAGTATAAATCAGTAATTACCATGAAGAATGCTCACACTCATGCGCTTAGTGCAACAGTCGTCAGAACAGTATTTTGTTCATACAAAGCCTAGACCAAACCTTTTAAAGATTATACCTCTAGACCAAGAGGGGAGGAGCTGTCTCTATGCAAGGCCCAGCACTCCACAAGCTTCTCAATGTTCCCAGAGCAGATGTAACAGAGACAGGCCTGCAGGCAGCGCTTCTCTGTCCCCTCATGCTCCAACCGGCCTCCCAGGGTGTCTACCAAGAAGAATAACAGAATGAAACAATGTTAAAGACAGAGGGAATGCTGAAATGAGAGCATGGAGGGGGGCCGAGTACAGACAGAAAAGTTATTCAGCAAGTAAAAAATGTACTGGTGACATGGTACGCTTCTCCTTCAAGCGAGGCAAGTCACAGCATGATCAATGTGCTGCTCCGCTTGTGAGCGACTTACCGCACAGACGGGCAAAATCTTCAGGGTGAGCGTAGGTCAGCAGAGCAGCGAGAGCCTCCTTCCAATTGTCCAACTCACAGCTTTGCACTATGTCTCTCCAGTTCTGGGTCACCACTGATGATATAAGCTACAGTTGGGAACAAATTAAATCAACATGAAAATATTTTCCCCCCGTGATTGTACCAACTGCACCACAATGACTCAAACGTACTCTTACCATCGAAATGCTGTTCTTTTGCTTGCTTAGGTATTTTTGCTGAGTTTTCTTGAGCAGCTCCTCTCCTCCGCTGATAGACAGCAGGATGGCTTCAGCGTAACGACCATCATTCAGACACAGATCCACAGCTCCCTCAAAGTTACCAACCAGCAGCGCCTGGCTTATCAAACCATCAGTATCTTCAAAAGAGCAATAAGGTCAATAGCCATCAACCGAGCAACGCAAACTGCAGTTACATTTGCAATCGGACAAACAATGACAAGATGTAAGATAATATGTGTTTTAATCACACATTTAATTGTGTTTGCATAGGAGGGCTTTTACCACATGACACAGGGATCTGGAAGTTGGAGTTGTTCTTTGGGGTCTGACTAAAGAAGTCTGCCGGTGAAACAGAACCTGAGGTTCTAGCATCAGCTACCGCAGTTGCTTCATCTGACCTCTGGAAATACAACAAAGAATATTTTACAGTAAACAAGAGCTGCAAAACTTGGTATGCAAATAACAATGTACAATAAATAAACATTTTGTGTGCAGATTTGCTGACCTCAGTGGAGAGCCGCTGCATCTTTTCTGCCAGATCTTTGGCATCCACTCCATGTCCATTGTGCTGAAAACTCTTCCCCAGGCATTTTGAAATCTGAATGAACACATTTTTTACAGCTAAGACACAAGATATGATATGATTCACAGGTAAACTCTTTTATATGACAGATATCAGCTAATAACAACAGTTAGCAGAATACCTTTTTCTCCAGTTCATCTTTGCTGAAACCCAAAAGTCTGAGGAATTTAACGCGGGCTTCATCCTCAAAGTTTACCTGTAAACAGAGAAAGTCAATTCAGAATACAACAACACAACACTGACTGACTTAATGCTATGTCTTAATATCGAGGATATGAGGGCCCACCAGAAGGAACTTCCATATGTCCTGCTCAGTATCTGACTTGGCGCTCTGGATCTTGGCCTGGCAGTAGTTGTTGAAGGAGCCCGACTGCAGCGCCGCCTGCAGCTCCCTGGAGCGCTGGAGGAACTCTGTCTCCGTGGTAACCTGGCTCACAAACACTTGTCTGGGGATGGGCTGGGGGCTCTGCACTGGAGTCTGCTTGGGATTCTCAAAGGTTATTAGCTTTCCACCAAACTGTGAAATAAAAAAAAAACAACAGATCAGCCATAAAGGAAAAGATCTTGCTAATTTTAACAATGACTTCTCCAATAATATGCTTTTAAAATATTTTAAGGTTGCACTTACAGCAAAGGAAGCCCCCACAGGCCTGCGCACCCACTTAGGTGGCTTCTTCAGAGGGGGAACTATGGTGTCCTGCACTGTGGGCTGAGGAACTTGCAGGGGAGGCAGCACCTGCCCTGTACCAAAGGGATCCATTGTATCAAATGAGGAGGATATCTGTTAAATACAATGTTAAATGTTAAAACACAAGCTGAAACAATTAGTCAATAAGTCGACTGACAGAAAATTCATCTTGCTTTGTGAAACTGTGATGGAAATTTGTAACTGACGTTTTAAAGACCAAACGATTAATCACTAAATTGAGAAAATAATCAGCAGATTAATAAATGATGAAAACAATCGTTAGTTGCAGCCCTACTTCATCTTTCAACTTCAGTGATAGATTGTGAGCATGTGTCAATGACTAACAGTTGTCATTGGCAGTAGTCGATGTCAGTCCCTTCACAACAGCACCATCTTGTGGACAAACAATGCAGCTCAGCACACAGGCTTTGGGATTAAATACATCACGTAATACAGCCGCTACCTTATCAGCTGTGCTTTGCTGCTGAGCCTTCAGGCTTCCTCCCATCACAGAGTAGACAGTGATTCTCCCGTCAAATGAGGCTGCTGAAAGCAGGGCTGGATTCCTGGGGCACCACTGGACATCAAAACACCACTGGTTCGTTGTTGGAAGCTCGTAAATGACCTAAAATGACAGAATGGAGGATCCATGGCATTGTCACCAAGTCACAATAATGAGGTGAGGTTATTCAGGGATAACAAAGGAGCAGCAGTTAATGTGATATACCTCTCCAGTGTTTGGGTTCCAGCAGAGGATCCTGTTGTCTTTAGCACTACTCAGTAGGAGCTCAGAGTCAGCCTGGCTCCAGGATATGGACAGAATTCCCCTGTAAGAAAACACCAACACAAGGTACATACAGTATATTCTGCAAGATGACTAACAAACAGAAATGAGCATGACACAGGCAAACTGTTAAAGCCTCACCTTGTGTGGTTCTCAAGGACTTTAAGGGGTGATGTGGCAAAACGGAGGTCCCACATCTGGATGACTGGCAGTCGGTCATCTTCAGAGGCCAACACCAACTGTGTGGCCACATCAGGGTGCCAGAGCATTCCTGAACAGTGCATCTGAAATCACATAACAGATGAGACTTAGAATGATAACAGGGATTTTCTGCAGGGTGCAAGATAATCATTTTTTGTCTAAGCTGACAGGGACGAGAGGCTTGAAAAGATTCTCAAAGTGAAGGCTGTTCCCTAAACGTTGATGATTCAAATCATCAGTCGAGACGTCCCCGAGTCGAATCCCATTTTGTCCGTCCAATCACCGCACCTTCTTTCCCTGCTGTGTCATTGTACACAGAGCAACACAGGATAATAGCCTGGCAGGCTTCAAACTGAGTTTTGTTCAAAATCTAACCTAATTATTGAATTATATATGGTATTGAAGAAACAACATCAGTAAAAATGTTGAGTATTTATCAAACATATAAAAAGTATAAATAAGAGAAGCAGGATTGACGGTGCAGCCCTACTCAAGATTTCTTTCAGCAAGATTCACAATTATTGGGACTTTTTCATAGAAAACCACAGATTATTAATTTTCAACGGTATGAGTACCTATGATACTGATACCGATACTGATACAATAATCATTAATTTTTATGTGTTTGTCACAGTCATCTAATTTCAAGCCAAGAAACTGAAGTTAGAGGGTATGGCTGAGTGAGGACAACCATAAAAAGCCAATCAGCCTGTTTGATACAGGGCCATTCTTCATTCTTCATGTGAAAATGTTGCTGAAGTGTGACAGATGAGTCTTATTGACTGATTCATGAAAGACAGACTTGCAGTGATTTGGCAGAAGGTAACTTTAGACTTGGACTTGCTGTGTTTTGTATTAAAGCCACCAACCCTGTTGCTGTGGTCACTGATCTTGATGATGGGCTCGTTCTTTCTCAGGTCCCACACAACTGCTTTCCCACTGGGGGTGGCAGAGGCCAGGATGTGCTGGACCTGCCTGTTCCAGGACACAACGCTGATGTCTTCAGTGGGCTGAAAGAAGAGACAAAGGCTGTTACTGTCAAAACCAACATGACTGTGAGTCTGAGACAAACAGATCCCTAATATTCAAATAATAATAGTACAAGGCCTGTGCCATGCAAACACTGTTGGTACCTATTTAAATGACCCTTTAGGGAAAGCAGCTGATAGTGATGAAGGATCAAGATATTTAGTAAAAGTTCAACTAATTTTATGAAATTTATGAATGGCTTTCTTGGAACAAAAATGTCCATGTGACAACGTTGTGTGTGGCATCATGAACAAAACTTTCTTGTGGCTTTCATTCTTAACTCACAGACATGAAACTACAAAGGTAAAGACACATGGGGAAAGCTGCCTGTTGTGGTTTCGATTTTGTGTTTTGACTCAGTCAGTAAATGGGTCAGGATCAAAATAAGAAGTCAACTCATTCCTTACGACAGACATGTGTGAACTTCATTAAACCTATAATCTCTCAACGCTGCACCCACCTGTGTCTTTGTTCCTGGAGTCATCGGACTGCTAAAGTTGTTCAGATCCCAGATATATATCTCTGCATCATTTGCTCCTGACGCGAGGAGATTACTCTGAGGGAGGAAAAATTGAGAAGGATTGACAATGTGTACCACAGTACCAGGAAGTCCTGTGTAACCTGTCACTAAGGACACGAAAGTCTTTGACTGCAGACATTTACCTGAAAAGGGTTGAAATCGAGTGCTCGAATGGGTCCTGTGTGTTTGTCAGACTGTCCCACTACAGTCTCTGCTCCGGAGTTCATTATGGCCTCTGGGTTGTATACAGTTATTGTGCCATTTTCACTGCCACCAACCAGTCGGCCTCCAGTACCATCTGCTCCCATTCCAAAATTCACCCATACAATACTGTGCAACCTATGGAATATGAAAAGTATAGTGAGTTTTTTGCTACAAATGGCATACTCATGACACATCACTTGTAGCAGTAAGCAGTCCTCTGCATACTGCTCTGCATAAGCTATATGGTCAGCTCTCTAACTCTTTGCCTTTTAAGCCAAAATCAACCATAATTCATAAAAAAAGTAGAAATCAGACAGGTGATAGTCAAATGCAGGCAATGTGAAATAATTTAAGAAGAAGTGAGTGTAACTAACTAGTGAAATTACAGGAGACAGAGTGGGAATGAGGATTTGTGGCTCATGTGTCAAGATCATTTTTTAAGGTCAAATTTTGACATTAATTGCTTCCTTGTAGAAAAATATTTTCTCCAATGCAAACTTTGAACAAAATTTGATAACATGCAGATCTGAAGGGTTGCCCTGTCTGCTGAATTTCCCTCTTGATAGACGATACCCCTTAAAAATATTGTGTTACCAGGTTAAGAAATGAATCCTGGCTATTACCAGAATATTGGAGCTTCCAAATACATACAGGCCCTACTTCTGTGACAGTTGTGGCTAGTGGTAAAACTGAGATAGCTGATGTGCTCTCCTGTACCAAGATAAAGCAGTAAGGAAGGTACCGCAAAGAAGCCAAGTCACTTCTCTAAAATGGCTGATGTGGACAGTGGTAGAAGAATTGTGGTTTATAATCTTACCAACAAAATGTATCTTATTTTTGTATCACTTCTATAAATTACCTGTTTGTGGTGGGTAATGTCCCTTTGAGCTGCATGTCCAGAGATGGATCAGAAAAATCCACCTCAAATATTTCTAGGGCAGCTGTGGTGTTGAAAGAGGCATCAAGCTGTTGTGCTGATGTTCCTAAGGCCAGGTGGATAGGATGGTGTCCGGCAGGACTCCACGCCTGGTGGGCGGTCCTCTGGATCTCTTTCAGCCTCATATTCCTCTACAAATTTCAAGTACTGGACAGAGGAAACGACTCCACTAAATCAAAGATAATACATGTATTTGCTTAACACCTGTTGTGGATTAACAATACATCGTTAAGTACAAATATGCACTCACAATTCAAATATTCCTACTTTCTAACTTGGCTCAAACAGGGTGCCACCCTTACTGACAGATTGCCTCCGACTATTTCCTGATAATGCTGGCTAACGTTAACTTACCTAAACCGTTCGCCCATACAGCTAGCTTCCAGCCGTGTTACAAAATGTGTGTTATACCAACATTATAGATTAACTACATCGTAGTGAATTTAACGTAGTTACCAGTGGTATCATCTACGTTAAATTGTCGCCAAGCTATTTAACTATAGGAATTAATTTAACATAAGCTAACCTGATATGTAGCTTACGTTAGCATTTCGCATTTGCGGCTTCAAACATTGTTTCACACACTTATCGTTAGATTACTTAATAACATTGTACACAGAATATCTGATCGCAGCCATTACCTTACTATCAGTTGAACAGTTTTAGGGGATCAGATAATTTATCATACATGCCACTACATAAGTCATATGAGGTAGCTTAGTAGGTTAATGTTGCACCTTGCCGAGTGCTGGCCGTTCCAGTACATAACCGGAGCCTCTAGCAAACAAGCTAACAGCCACCACCCTTGTTAATTAATTTCAACAGAAACGAGTGGCACTGTATATCACAGGCGTTTAAGCCCAGCAAAAACAGGATAAATATGGCTTTGAAAGTGACTCACGTTACTGTCAATATCACAGCCTGACCGTCCGCATCCACAACAAACTGGGGAGGTACCTGTCAGTCAAGCTAGCAGCTAAGCCTCAGGCAGATTCCGAGCAAAGTACTTTGCCGTGTTGTCACTACGCTACGGTAGCCGACAAGGACATTTCTCATTCTGTAGTGGCCTAAGGTAACCCCGATGTCACAGTTGACCCCAAAAAAATGTATCTTATATCTAGTAATCATAACGACGGGTCCAAAAATGTTCAAATGTTCCTCGTCGCTTGTCAGTCAAAATAGTAATAAATAATAAATAAAGGAACCACAAAGTGAGGAATGTAACTGTTAACATCTTTATTCTTGACAGAAATATATATACACAAGTAGAATCAGATTTTAGTCATTAGATTTCATAATGTTTGACTTCCTCTGGTTGTTTTTCCGGATCTCCTCCTTTCTCCAGGTACAGGTTATTATAGGGATACTGTTTCGGTGCCTGGAAGAGAGACGGATGCTTTATTGAAAATGTGCCTGCTATTAAATATAGGACACAATCAAAAGCACAGCACTAAAAAGAAGTGACATTAACCCAAAAACCAATAAACATATACTTAAATATTTTTCATATAACTCTTTATATTAAAACAGTCTTGCTCACATTGCAACTACATGGTTAAAAGTATTCATGAGTGAAATGGAGTGATTGCAAAATTGAGGATTGAGGCTGCCACGAAAGAGCAAATACAGTTAACAGGAGTTTCTAGTTGGAAATTACTATACTGTACATTATGGGTACTTGGTTGTCTCTTTATTTGAACAACTGTAAAGCTGTTTATATATGTTTATAGCAACATTTAGTGTAATAAACACTACATTACAAGAAGCTGTCTTTGACAATGTTTTCCTGGGTTTTTTTCTTAAATTAAGTTGACAAGTTAGCCAGATCATTTTAAAATGTTACAAGGAAATATGGTCTGAAAGTTTATCAAATTTATTTTTTTTTATAAATCTTGTATTCAGATTTTGTTTTACATACTCAAATACATATGCAGAATATAGGGTAATTTTCAGAGATGTCTGGTTAACTTTGTAGTTCTCAAGTCTGAGCAGAACTTTGTAATGTTATATCCAATCTGCTGATTAAACAAACATGTTTAATCACAGTCAGATATGTTTCGGATAATGGGTCCAGCAGTCAGCGCAAACTGACAAGAAATATGGCAACATAACATACCTTTAACAATGTAAATACTACTATATATACTTGAGAGTTCAATATGAACTCAGTAGCAGTTGTGATCTACAGTATATTTCTGACAAGTCAAATAGGAAAGCAATTTGAGCAACTTTTTCTCCGACTAGTTGGTAAGGAATAACTCTGAAGCAGTAAGCAAAATGATGTAATTCAAAGTGTTAATATGCCAATATGCACAGAGGGGAAGAAGTACAGTTTTATATAAAGGAAAAGGAGAAGATGAAAGACTGATATTGTGGATGGAGCAGGTGAAAACACTGGGGGTGATGAGATAATATAAAGAAGGGAAAAACAAATAATTTAATAAGCCAGAGTGGTGACATAAAGCTAGGAATCCACTCGCTTTTAAAACTATTGATTCATTGATCAGGTCATTTCACATCCCCTGAAAATAGTATGTAGTACAAAAAATAAATCCTAGCATTGGTCTGTACTTACAACAGCTTGGTAAGCTGGGAATTTCTGCCCAACGTAGAACATAAACAGCATGAACCCAATGAAACCAAAGAGTTGTTTGCACATTGTGGACCAGGACACAGGGCTGGGAGATGTATCCACACGGTTCCTGATGTACATGTCAAAATGCCAGTGCATCTAAAAATAGACAGAGAACAATCATTAATTAACAGTCATGGGCAATCTCATACTGTTATAACTATTTACATTGTCTATCTATGTGAACTGGGGATTGTACAGAGGCACTGCCTTGTGTGGAGAAAGCAGTGCCTCTGTGTAATGAAGCAGACTTTGAATACTGTCTAATTATCCAAAAGCAATAGTGTCTATAGAAAGGAATGATATAATACACTTATGAATATATGTTTTTATATTATTATCTACAGAAATGTCAAAATCTAAAGCCAGATTTTGACATTTCCAGATTGCTTCCAGACTGTCTAGATGAAATGCATGAACAATCTTCAGAGATTATACAATATTATGTAGGTGTTGTGTCTCTTTATTGCTGTAGCAATAGCTATGATATATATGGAGTGGGACATTGTTCCCAAAACACGGCAAACATATATTTGGCATTTCTGGGGCCCATTTCAAAAATGTAATTTGTGAGCACTGGTTACATCGCAAATGGTGGCAGTGTCATGCTTCACTAATGACTGTTGCTCAGAAATTGCTGATTTATTTGCGATTGCTAGAGGGCTCTTGCACGCTCATGCATGGGTTGCAAGTGTCAGAATGAGCAATAAGAAAATTATTTCATGCTGAATATCAGCCTGGCCAATACATGGGCTGCACCCGATATCACAATAACTAATTCCAATAGCAGGAAACAAAGTCATCAGTATCTTACCGGCTCTCCCCAGTTCCTCCTCAGGTCAGGGTGGTCCCACTGGTACCAGGGGTCTCTCTCATGCTGAGATCGTTCTGGTAGCTTTGGATAATCACCATAGCTACAAAAACACAACGACGGCGTGTAGTTATTCAATTATGTAACTCCATCTACCTATGTAACTGTTACTGGTGATTCACACAATGGTGATGTATCTGGTAAACATAAACTGTAAGTTGAACATTACTTGTCAACATCTGCCTTAACTATGCAGAGAAAACAAAAACAGTTTAAACTACTATGAATGGCAGGCTTATCCAACAGAAAGCTCACCCCTCGCCGTTATCGGGATATGGTTCATAGTCCTCAACCCTCATGTTGTACTTCTTTGCAGCAGCAGCTCTCTCCTCGGGGGTCTTCGGGTATGGACCAAGTACAGTATTCTTTGACACGCCAGAGGCTGAAACACCAACAATTACATTAGAGCATAAACCAAGTCGGACTTATAAAGCTTGCAAGCGAATAAGAATGAAGAAACAACTGTTATTCTGTCCGCCTTCACCCTTATTCAGAATAGCGGTAGCCGCTCAGCTAGCGTAAGCTAACATTAGCATGTCAAGGTTACGTCCATTCGAGGCTTTAAACTTTAACCCCTGACAGGTATCTTAAGACAGCTTAGTCAGACACTATGATCAAAAGCTATTACACTACTGACCTGCTCTACATCCCGACAAAAGGGCTGAAATGCCAGAACCTTTCCCTTTAGAAAGGGCTTGGGCCCACCGTCGGAAACCAACACCAGCCATGTTTACTGGCTGCTGCTGTCTGACAGAATAAGAAGTACGCATGCGCAAGGTTGGTAGTATGGGTCGGCATAAGGACCAATTCATACTAAACATCTAATCATAATATATAATTGTAATAAATTAAAAAAAGGTGTAAAAGACTGCTGCGTGACACACCTCACCTATTAACAATATAATAATATCAGGAGTGACAACAAAAGCAACCACAACTACTAGAACATTTATTGTATAGTGTTTTATTCATTTTTGAGAAGCAGACACCATCACATTAGAGAAAGGTTAGTGTGTTAGTGTGACACTGACATGAAAACTCCTCCAGTGGCTGAAGGGAACTTGTTCTCAGAGTGAATGCACTGAAGCCCTGAGGCCTGTTCCTCTTCCTATCAGATCCAGCTCAGGTGCACGGGTGCATTTACTGGGGGATCGTCACTCTGCCACCGGTGACAAATTGAAAGAAAATCCATCAGAGAAGTTCTGCTATGTCCTTCTCCACGTTCTCAATGGGGCAATGAAGTTCATACCTGCAGTAAAGGGAAAGCATTAGAGCCACTATAATAATTACACTCGTGCTTGACCAAATTAAGGTCTATAACTTTACCTTTTGAAGGGCATGCCATTTGCAGTGATTAGGAACTTCTCAAAATTCCACCGAATGTCATTAACTTTGACTGGGGACCAATAGAATTTCTTTATATCTCCAATAACAGGGTTCACAAAGGGCAAAGATTCCTGTGGCAAACGAGAAATGAACGTGAAATCTGGGATTTTTCAGGGCAAAATAAGCAGTAACAGCACAAATGTACTATACAACTAAACAATGCATCCATTAATCTTATATATTCAAATCCTGTGTGAAACACACTACCTTTAGATAGGTGAAAAGAGGCTCTTCATTTAATCCATTCACCTCAACCTTTGCAAAAACAGGAAACTTTGGCACAAACCCCCCACCAGGTCTCACATACTTAAGAATATTGAGGGTTTCATGATTCACCTCTGAAAAAATAAAAGTAAAAAGAGTTGTTAGTAATGTGTTTTAAACATATGCCTCATGAAAACCATAATGTGTGTATTCAGAACTTTGTCTTCAAAATAACCTGTCCAATATTTACCACATAGCATTTGTATATTAAACAAAACAGTGTGTGTAGGGCAGTGGTGAAAGAAGTATTCAGATCCTTTAATCAAGTAAAAGTACCAATACATTAATGTAAAAATACTCAATTACAAGTCCTGCATTCAAAATCCTACTGAAGATAAAGTACAGAAGTATTAGCAGCAAAATGTACGTAAAAGTACTAATTCTACAGCAAAATACATGCCCCTGTGACTGATTTTCATACATTATATTACTGGCGATATATCAATAAGGAGCATTTTTGTTGTTGTAGCTGGTCAAGGTGGAGCTAGTTTTAAACACTTCATACAGTTTTCAGTTCAGTGGTTCCTAAGTGTCGAGCCCCCTCCAAAGGGGGTTGATAAATCTAAGGGGTCATAAGATGATTAGTGGGATAAGAAAGGAGGGTTAAGTACTGCAACACAAATTTGTATTTATTTTTTCAGACTTTGGACATAATCTTTGGTTCTTTTGTGAAACACTGGGCCTCGCAGAGTTATTTAAATGAGAAGTTTAAAAAGGAAATCACTCATTGACATCTGAAATGTGACAATGGGCCCCAACCAGACATTGCTTTGGAGTCACAAGCCAAAAAGTTTGAAATCACCAGTTTATTCTATTCGGTTAACAGTGTATTGGACTTCATAAGCACATCATAGGTTTTTTAATGTAAAATCTTCATGTGAAACGAAACAAGTAAAATATGGCTGTCAAAGAAATGTAGTGGAGTCCCTCTGAAGTGTTGTGGAGTAAATTGTTCTTAAGTACAGTACAAGTACAGTACACAGTTACTTTCCACCACTGATGTACAGTATTTCTGTTGGTACAGTATACAACCAGGTTAATAATCTGCTATTTCTGTCACATTTCAAGAGCTTCACTGTGCCTACCAGGTGACTGAAGACCAAATTGGTTGCAGGTGAATCCTAGGACAGTGAAGTGGAGGTTGCCAAACATTTCCATCAGTGCATTCAGTCTGTGGTACTGAAAGGAAACAGGACACAAAATCAAACGCCTTTAATAAAAATGACTGCAAAGTTCATGTGTTATGAGATAATGTGACCTGACTGTAATCAATCAGTGCTCTTGCAGAATATTACCTCCTCTATTGTTGACCCTCAGAAGGTGGCAACGTTGATGATGAGAAGCACCTTACCCCTGTAGTTACTGAGCGGAACCGGCTGTCCATCCAGGGTCTCAGCAGAGAAATCATAGATTGATTTATTCGCCATGCTCGTACTTTAGCTTGTATATGGGATTGTAGTCAGTCAAGAGTGAGTATTCACCCGGCTATCCTGTTGGCTCATCTCATTCAGTGAAACATAACTCATGGGTCAGCAATTGTTCAGCATGACTGACTTCATTGTTCTCCTGGGCAGAGGTGAGCAGGCAGGATGGTCATTTGTTCAACACATGTATTCTGGGAAAAGGGTGCTGCTAATACGGTGACAGCTAATTGGAATTGGGAAATTAAATATTTAAAATAAACATATATGGGTCTGCAGCAGAACACACTCATTTTGGCTGCATCCTTCCCTCTTTAGAAGTGACAGTTATAGAAAAAAGTTTAACATTAAGAGTGAAATTCAGGAATTCTTATATGAATTTTCTCCATTCTTTTTGTGACAACAGCTGATTAATTATAAGATTTTAGTTTGTTCCATAGTCTGAAATCATCAGTCTAGAGTTACTGCACAGAACAATATGCACAGTACTTTGTTTTCTAACACAACAGTACTAGACCATATATTTTTTTATTATTCCTTCCTGATAGGATCTCTGTACAGGTAATCAATCATCAAACTAGCTATTTTGATTCATACTGCTAACATTGTTTTGCCAACAAAGGAATTTTAAAAAATCAACATGAAACCAACCAATGCTGGCAAATACATGGTTATAAAAGTACAGGAGGTCTCTATAAAACATTTCAAAGAGTTATTTTATAATCGTTATTTATAACAAACCAATATGTAAATTGCCTTTAACATGACCATTGACGTGATCCCGGAAAAGCACAACTGCTGCGTTTAGTTATTCCTCGTAAACGGCTAGGTCCATGATTATATTAGACATAAATCACCTAAAAACGCCGTCTCTGGCATTTAAGTAGCATACTTTTTGGAGCAAACGACAACAAATGTACTCCCTAAAAGGGCGGTGGTAGTTGTTGTTTTAGTTAATAAGTCCAGCGGCGCAGAATTGGGCTAATGTATGCTTTACCAACATAATGAAATTGGGAAAATAGCGAACAAGGCAGCGACAACAGTTGATATATGTGGGCCTATCTCTTTTACCATCAGTTATTGGCTCTTGTTTTCCCTAAACGCCATATGTTGTTAAATTGACAACGTTGTTGGATAGTTCATGTGCCATTCCGATCTATAATGTGAAGTCTTCCGACAGTACCTGAAGGCAGCATCGGGTTGGCGTTACACCTCAAATTCTTGCAAGATGCTAAAGGAAAATACGTTATTTTGGCATATTTGTGAGGAACAACACGTCCTTAAAAACTCTGCATAACATAGCTGAGTCAGAATGGACGAAGAAGCTAAGATGCGAACGTAAGTGCCTTTAAAAAAGGAGTTTTGTATTTAAAAAGCGACCGGATTGGTGGCCCCGGCAGGCTAGCTTCTCAGCTAACAGCGATAGCTTGCAACAACATTAAAGTCGCTGAGAGATGTAACGTTAGCTGGTTGTTGCTCCCATTTATTTATGGCAGGCGGCTAACTTCAGTCTAACTCTATATTACCATGACAAGGCTGATGCAACATTCTTTATTTATTGCTAATGTAATATTACTGTTGCTTTTTAAAAGCGTTTGGTAACATTTAATTGTGTTTATGGTAACGTTAGTTTCCGTTAAACCGGTTTAGCGTTTCAGTATCAAAGTTCAGCTGTAAAACAAGGTTTGCATGTCTTCAGCAGATGTCATCTTTTGGACTTGCCCTGGGAGGATATTCTTGTTCCACATATCTTATGCTATTTGCCACTGCAACACCTTGTCAGCCTGCAGAGGGTGAGCAAGCAGTTCCACAGCCTCATCCAGGTGTATCTAACCAACTGCAGGGCTTTTGATCTGTCCCCGGTAAGTCCTGATGAGTTTTCATAGCCTATAAATATATATTGAGAGGTATTGTTGGCTGCACCACAAGCTCTTGAGGAATTCTGCTATCTGCTCTGTTGTGATATTTTCAGATTGGACCATCCATTCCCAAGGAAGCGTTTTGCTCCATGTTAAAGGACAACAAAGTTCTCCATAGCCTGTCACTTCAGAACTGTTCAGACTGGGTGACGGACAAGGAGCTCCTGCCAGTTATCGGCCAGAACCAGCACCTGCAGAGAGTGGACATGAGCGGGTGTGTTTCGCTCACCCGCCACTCCCTGGTGGCCGTGTCCTTGAGCTGCATGCACCTCCAGCACCTCGGCCTGGCGCACTGCGAGTGGGTGGACAGCCTGTCCCTGCGCAGCCTGGCTGACCACTGTGGGGGGCTGCAGTCAATTGACCTCACGCCTGCCGCCAGCTCAAGGACGACGCCATCTGCTACCTGGCCAAGAAGTGTTTGAAGTTGAGGTCTCTATCGTTGGCAGTCAATGCCAACATCACTGACGAGTCGGTAGAGGAGGTGGCCAAGAACTGCAGGGGCCTGGAGCAGCTGGACCTGACAGGTTGCCTGCGGGTCAGGAACCAGTCCATCAGGTATATCATATCTTATTTTCAAGTGTAATCCAGCTAACTTTGTGCCATCCATGCCCACACTTTGACATGCACCACCTCACTTGTGCACCCATCCATAAGATCCTCTGCATGCTGTGCTCACAGGACTCTCGCAGAGTACTGCCCGAAGCTGCTGTCCCTGAAGGTGAACCACTGTCACAATGTGACAGAGTCAAGCCTGGATCCTCTACGGAAGCGCAATGTAGTGATAGATGTTGAGCCGCCTTTACAGAGGGCTCTGGTACTTCTTCAGGACGTACTGGGGTTTGCTCCCTTTATCAATCTCCAGATATAGCCAAAGGGCCACCTATCTGTCCAACAAGAGCACACAGGTAGGTAATATATTGTATTTACTGTATGAGCTTCTGACATGTTTATATCCCAAACTGTCTGTCAAATATCCAAACAGGGCTAGAACTCAACCACAATGAATTTTTTATTACTAGTCTATTTGCAGCAGATAATGATGCCTTCCTTTTGTTACAGGTGTCTTCATCACTCTCAGCTGCATCACACGGACACGTGAGTTGCTCTAAGAAACGTCAAGACAATCCAAAAAGATCTGGATGTTTTGCACTCAAGTTTGTGCGGCAAAATAATGTGGACAAAAAAACTCACTGGAATGTGATCCAAGATGCATATTTAAGATGGAACTGAAAATAACCCTGCATTTACAAATGAATGAAGAAAGCCATGTACTTTGAAGAATTGCTGCCTCATGTCCAAAAGATGTCACTGCACTATTTGTTAATCATTCAGTGTTGTAATAATGTGCAATGTGCAAAGCAATTCTCACCAAAGTACAGTGTATTGTTTTGCTGGTTTTTAAACAAAGTACTTTGTGTATATGACCTTTTAAGAAACATTTCTCTTATGTTTCATTTAGAAACATTAAAAAATGTTTGAGTTTAATTAAACATTTTAATTTTGCATGTATGTGCCAAATTAAAGGATCAGTTCACCCAAATCACACAAAAACATATTCTCACTTATCACTAGTTTTGTCTAGCGATTGGTTTTATTTGTGCAGGTTTTATTATCTTCACTACTGAGACTTCTGCTGCCACCACAATACAATGAAGGTGAATGCAGTTTAGTTTGTGGTGCTGAGTATGTGTCTTCCAGAAACAATGTCCTGGCTCCTCAGGATAATCCACAGACCTCACTGTCAACAGTTATTAACTGCTTCCCAATGAAAACTGTTGACCAGCTTTGTCGCTTACAGTAGTTACTATCTGCATGGCTACCAGAGATTAGTGGGAAAATGTTTATATGTATTTTTTGTGACGTGAGTGAAGCAACTCTTCAATCCATGTTGTAAATAAATGCATACATGTATAGCCTAGTGTTTGTTTGAAATAAGTATAGGAATTTATTATGACTGTTTCCCATTAAGCCCTTGAAATGAATTTTGTAAAAAGTACCTGTGTTGAAATGCTGTTGTTCAGTAATACAGTATATGAATTATATAAGAAATATTTAATTGTAAATGACAATAGCATCAGAAATAACTGCTGTCACTTTTCCACTGCACAAAGAGGCATAAATCTGCTGTGATGTAATCAAATGTAATGTAAGGATGCACGGCCTAACCTTTTGTAACCTAATACTGATTCCAATACTTCAACTGAGGGTATCTGAAAGTACTGACCTGATACCAGTGCTCTTTTTTTCCAAATTTAAAATGTGTGTCTCACTGTGTAGAAGTTGTTGGAATAGTTTTATTTAAGGTAACATGAGGGCAGAGATTTCTGCGGTGCCAAAAACATCAAAATGAGTGGCTGGCCCGTCATTACTGAATTAATGTATCTAATAGCAAAAACACTGAATTATACAATGACATTGATAAAGAAACTTTATTTAATGTGGATTGGTTATGTCAAGGGCAATATCTGATCTGTTTATTAAGGTTAGGGTGACGGTGCATCCTTACTGTTAGGATATTTGGGTTTCTTGTAATGCAGTTGGATGTCACTTTGTCCAAACAAGTGCTGAATATGGAGCGCAAAGACAGTAAAAGATACTCTTCAAATATAACTAACATGATTTTAGGCAAATGAAGGTGAATTTTCCATGTGTTCTTGACAGATTTGATATATAAAAATGTTCAAAATAACGACTAAGGCCTACTTTTTTTTCAGCTTCTTAAATAATGAAAATGAGCATAATTCAGCCCATATCTGTAACCCGCTGTGAATAGCAGGATTCCTGTAATTCCCTTGATTGTCAAGCATAAGAGGGTGTTGTCAAAGTGGTGTAGTTAAACATGGGGTTCACCACAATGCACAGTTGTTTTATGACTCAAACTGACACAAGGTGGCAGCAATGAGTCAGGATATTTGTCTGTTTTAATTCTGTTGTTTGAGAGGCTGCATGACTTCTGTACCACGCTACATTCAGGAACCATAGTGATAGTCTACAATGTTAAATATGTCAGGATACAGTGTCAGGTGTATATAAAAAGACCAAGAATCTCTTTCTCTAAGAGATTCTGTCTGGTTAGGCAGACTGTGAAAATGAACATCAGTTTTATGATCTTGTTGACACTTGATGCAGTGAATGCACAATAAGAATTAATGCTTCCCCTTGTTGCTACAGCTACGTGTTAAAAATCCTTCTTACAGTTTCCTCTGGTGGTCCGATTGGCAGACTATATTGTAACTTGTCTCTGTGACAACACAACAGGTCTATTTTCCACTTGATGGCATGGTTTACCCCATCTGCTGCATGCTGTCCACAAGCTGAATTTGCACCAACAGAGAGTTGTGTTTGGAGGGCTTCAGGGATCGACCAGCATCCTTCTGTTAGCTGTGCTGATCATCATATTGTACCGCTGTGCCTCCGAGGAGACATCACAGTGTCATTAGTTATAAAGTAAATCTTGAAATTTCAATTTATAAAGCTGCATATCATGCAGTAGATGCCCATATTTACCCAAATTTAGCAAGAATGTTCTCGCATTTTAAGCAAGAACAAGCACGATAAAATAAAATAGATAATACTCTTTTGTCCTTGTGTCATAATGCATGGAAAAGGAATTTCAATTTACTGTAAGACACACTGAAATAAAAAGTAATTTCTCAGTCTCTCATCTGTATAATAATTAGTATAAATAACATCTTCAGTGTTCAGTGGCCCAACAGTGGCCCGTCCTTGTTGCTGCTCAGCAGTCAGTGGGTTAAAAATGTTTCAGACTACATTCATCATGCAGGACCTCAATTAGCATTGATCTGCAGGGGGGGGGGAAGAAACATCGCTGTGTTATTATATACCATGGAGCAATTTCTGTTCCAGTGATTGAGTGTATGGGGGGATTTCTCAAACATAGCCGGCCTAACATATTTTGTCTTCCTGTCAATAATCTAGCACTTGTCTAAATTATTGATCAATAGCAACTGATCATTTTATACCTAGGCACAACAGTGACAGTGGTCCGTTTTATTCAGTATGCAGTTTTAGCCCCTGGCACCGTGTAATATACTGTACTTATTAAAGCAAAGAATAAATCTAAATTTAATCTCTGGCTGCTTTCAGAGTCCTCTCTGACAGAGTAACTTACTGATGTTGTTCAGAGGCTCGTGAGTTTCATTCATGTGCAGCTGGTTCACGTAATGCCGGGTTCAGACTACACAATATTTTTGTCTGTTATAGTGGTCAGTGTGTCAGATTAGGCGATTATAGAGTGATAAATTCTTGCCGTGACTTGGCCGAGAGACTACACTTTGGTCCCCGACCAATCATAGCTTGCCGTCTTTCACAACCTGCGTGATGTCCTCGGGAAGGAGGTGCTAGGGACCGACTTCCGGGAACAAGAATGTAAGCAAACAATGGCATCTGAAGCGTTGCAATCCTTCTAAAACCACGCCATTTTCATATAGCAGACATTTTGACTTGTCATAGTAGAAAAAGCACAGGTTTAATTAATTACATTAACGATGGCTCTGTTCTATTCAAGTGTCCCAGTAAGGAACTGTATGAAAGTTGTTGGTGTAGGGAAAGGGGCTCGATCCTATATTTCATTAAAAAAACAAAACAAGTCTCTCTCCAGTATTGATATTTTCATTCCCTAAATGTTATTACAGCCACCGAATGAGTAAACAGGGCCCAGGCAGCAGCTTTGTGCCTGTTAGATGGACCTGAATATTTTTGCCCCATCCCTGATTCCAAATAATAAAAAATAATATGAATTAGATCAGATGATGTCTGACTGTCCGTCATAATCAAACCAGCTATATAGGCTGTTGAAAAATGACGTGGCCTGGAGAGATATCATTCAGAGATCATTCAATCACTAATAACTCTAAAGATCCATCTGTTTCTCAAAACGGACATAATGGTCTTGATTTTAATAGTGAATATAAAGCCCTAATACGGAGACAGTATTTTTCTTTACAATGAAACTCATGAGGAATTAATGACATAAATTATAAATCTGGCCCTCCCCTCTTTTCTGCCCCTCCCTCCACCCCTAATAATTTTCATACAGTCCCTTATTACTAAGTAATAATCTGATGACATCAACCATATACACACATATCCTTCACCTCCATACAATATGAATTGTATTTCCTATAAGGAGAGGTAGGTAAGTATATAAGTCCCCAAAAACAAATAAATAAAAGAAGTAAAAATGAAATATAACCATATACAAATGACCTCTCCTGGCCAAGTTTACAATAGTTTAGTGTCAGTGTCAAACACTCATTTCTCAGACCATTTGCAGTAAACAAAATAATACTAACAACAGTTTCTGAAACTAATATTTTACCTGGCTGGCTGTACAAGAAACTGGGCAACCTGATAAATAATCTAAAATAAATGTCAATGTTTTGTCACTGAATTCATTATCTCATTAAATATACCCAAACACACTGTTTTCTATAAATAAAAAGGGTTATTTTGGTGAATTGGTAAATTATGTTTATTTTGCTTTTTCCCCATTAACCTTATGATCATATAATGTTAGTCAAGTGTTTTTTTCTACTTTTAAATAGCTGTTGACCTTGTGTCTACAGGTCAACTGCCATTTGTCTTCTGTCACAATGCATCACAGTCAAACAAGAGACTTGAATGTCAATTTTACTTCAGGCAACCTGTAAATAAGGCCATATTTTAGTTTGGAAAACCAAGAGAAATAAATATACTTGGGAGCAATTTTCACGTAACATTAACCAACTTAATAGTAAAGTAAGAATAATCTTTTTTTTTGTTATTTATATAAACGCAAAATTTCCATCTTCAGCATGTGTGAAAAACAGATCCTGCTCAAAAAAATAATCAGAAATTGGTTTAGGCCACTTTTCAGCTTCCTGTTAATTAAATGAAGTTCATATAAGGTGGAGAGAGAATTACTGTAGCTGTTCAGATGGGCCCAAAACTGTATCAGAGATTTTGTTCATTTTCATATTTTTAATTAACAGACTTTTCCTCCCGTCTTCCATCAGTGAATGAGTCTTTCTTTCATTTATTTGATGTAGTTTATCTCCTCCAACCATTCATATACAACCTTATTGGATCCTGCGACTTAGGGATCCATCTTTTGGCCACCAGAGAAGCATAACTAATGACAACATTAAAGTGGCTCTGTGAGCGTGGCCATCAAAATGTCGATCAACCAAGCAAGAAATAATGTTGGATTTTAAAAATCAGCATGAATAAACATGTATATTTAGAATCTGGTGAACTAAACTGTGAGGGGCTCAATTTAGAAAGATTTTGAAGGTGTTGATGAACTTGTGGGAGGTGCTGATGAACAAACTACCTCTTCAGGGTTCATATGTGTGTCATGGATGTGAGGCCTTAATGAAAAAAAGACTATTATGTGGAGATTCAGGCCAAGCACGGTTGTGAATGACGATGCCACACAAGGCGTCTTCAGGGTGCCGTCTAATTGAAGCGACATTTGAAGCTTTCCTAGGACTCATAACTGTCAGACCCATTAGCATCTTCCTAATTACAGTGCTCCTAACCCCAGACTGGACAGGAAACACATGGTCAGCTAGCTCCGGCCCCGCTAGTTACTCACATAGTTTATCTCTTCATTAAGACATTTTTTGTCATTTGCTTTGAATGAATAGAGCATAATGGCCAGTGTGACTCACAACTATTCACTGCTTGGGTGAAGAATGTGTTGGCCCAGTTCTTATGTGGGAAGAAAAAGTTATACTTTTGAGGGTAATTCTGTATATTTGTAGAGCATTTACAGATTTTACACAAAAAAGATAATAAAGACAACATTGACTACACCATACCTGTCTTTTTTGTGGCAGCATTGTTGGGTGGCTATAGTGCTGAAACAATAGTTGATTAATTGATTAGTTGCTCAACAGAAAATTAATTGACAGCAATTTCGTTAATTGATTTATCATATAAGTAATTTGTCAAGCAAAAATGTCAAACGTTCATTGGTTCCAGCTTCTCAAATGTGAATGATTTGCTGCTTTTCTTTGTTATAAGTCATTACTAATTGAATATATTTTGGTTTTGGACTGTTGATTGAACAAAACAAACTATTTGAAGATGTCAAAATGTGGCTCTGGGAATTATTGTATTTTTTTTTTTTTATCAAATCAGAATTTCTGAAATGAGCTACTCCACTATCTTTCCAAGGCATGCACCCAACTGCAGAAGTACCCCCTGTTTGGGAATCACTGTAGTATAGTTTGTCTATAGAGGAAGTAAAGCTGGAGCTGTGGGTGTTAAATACCTTCTTCAGTGTCATATATTAGTAGTGAAGCATCCTTAAGCACTTAAGTTTGCATTCTGGCACTCCCTGATCAATTAATCCCTCCAGAAATGTGATGATTCACTCCATGCTCTTTACAAGTCATGCTTCTGTTACTCTTACTGTTACTTTAAAATCATGTGCATTCCTCCACTTCCTCAGCCTTTAGTTATGCTGCTATTGAAGAGGTGACCTTCCTCCTGCCAGTTCCCCTGCTCCGACCTCAAGTCTTCTGCCACCCAGGCATGAGTTCGGCCCAACTCTGAGCACCCAGAGGCCAAGTTTTTGTAGCTACGCTCAATTTGCCTGCGATATAAACACACTGATTTACCTAATACAGAATATGTATACAACAAGCATGACGAGCATTCGTCCTGGCAGGAGCATTTTGCCCTTCGACTAATCTGGGCTGCTGAATTGTGAGTAACTGTGTTGAACTTGTGTCCTCCAGCCAGCAGAGATCAGAGTTCAGCGTTCTGCCGTAATCACAGATCACATCTTGTTATGCTTAGTGGACACTGAAAGATGCTAGAGGCTCTCTCATCATTTACTTTGGAAGGAGATTAAGATCTGATTTAAGACAAAGAAACAGTCTGGTTAGAGGCTTACATTGTGCTCCTTACTTAAATTATAGACCCTCAATGTCTGTGGATATCTATGGAGTATAGTGGGATATAGTCTACATGTTTGAAGCCATAATTAGATTGATGTCACCTGGACTATTCAAAAAATCTAAACCAAAATATCACCAAAGTGTCTGACAATAGTTGCCTCCTCTGTTTCATTTCTTCTGCGTTGCTTCACTGTGACATAAAGGAAGCTCTTAGTATTATTTGACAAATGGAGAACAAACAGCAAAATATGTGTTTAGTACATGTCTGGGCCCGTAGATTAATGACATTAACGAAGTTTCCATTAGTACAGCGATTGGGGGAGACAGAGGCGTCCATGCGTAAATCCACATGACTGAATCACTGATAAGAGAAAATGAAACACATCTCTATGGGCCAAGAGGGGCCAGGAAACGCCACTCCAAATTAGCCTGCGGCCCAATTTGTTGTTACTTCATTAACCCACCAGCATCTGTAGAGCAGGGGAGAGAAGTTGTGACCCATATTTTGCCAAAAAAATTCCCTCCTCTGCCTTCACTGGGCCTCTTAACAAAAAAAAAAGGTTCCCTGTGGGAGAGAGGATCAGCATGGCACAAAGTGACAGGAGCTCCGCCAGGCAGTATTGTGCACAAGAAGAGTTTCATCTGGTTGTGAATCCCCATCATAAAATAATCTGGAACATGTCAGTGTGCTAGCAAGGAGGGTTGGGTTTGTTCATTCAGCTCAGGCCTGACATATGAGAACAAAATTCTCTTTTCAATGTGTTTTTTTTTCATCCCAACCTGATGATTTGTTGCATAATCTCAATGCTGATACTTTCTCTGTGTAATCCATTGTTTCATGGCTTATTCAGTAGTTATCAGATTACCTTACGTTTTCATATCTCTGTCCTTTTCAGTATTAGTATTTTACTTAGTCCTTGGAGTGTAGAGTTTCAGATCACAGAAGATGTAGGAGTGTGTTGCTGCTTTCAAAAAGCATTTTGAAATGATACTAGAAAAGGCTAAAGAAAATGTACATGTGCTCGCCGCTGAAAATGTGCAGCTGAAACATTTGAAGTAGCTGAAACACTGACATGTAGAAGTTGTAGTTAAAGTGGCAGTCGGAAAACAAATACTGAAAGCAGTTGAAATAGCAGTTACAGTGGAAATGTCAGATGAAGAGAAAGTGATAAACGCAGCTGAAGTGTCATTGGATCTCCTGTGAAGCTGAAGAGCTGAAGCCTGTGTGACGATGTCACCCACTCCAGGTCTGAGCATTCCGCACAACACACAACAATCTAAAAATCTGAAGAGGTCTGAAATGAGCATAAAACGTCAACTGCGATTACAGAAACACTATAAAAGCTATGAAATAGCTGAACTAATACAGTAAAGTACAAAGGGTGGAGACTTGTTTAAAGTTTGAATGAAGCTTGTAGGTGAAAGCATGAATGAGTATCAAGAGGTTTAAGAAGAGGTTGGATGGAATTAAAAGTTTGAGCATTCTGTAATGTAACTTTGAACATTCCATCCACTCATTTAAATGGGACGAAATGCAGACAAAGTGTTGAATATTTCAAAAACTATGGATGATATGAGAATTTTGAAGTTTAAATAAAGTTTCTACGTCACTTGTGCTTGTTTTCTGCTCTAGTAAAAATTCAGTTTTGCTGACATTGAGTTTTCTGAGTTGCAGCTGTCCGTACACACACTAACACCGGTATAGTTGACACGAGAGACATTTTCCTGGTATTTGTGAACATTCAGTAAAGGGAAAGCACATACTGATGCCTATTGCTGACACCAAAAACAATGCCTTATAGACAAGGCAATAAGTCTCTTACAACAAAACACAATCTCCCAAATGTCCTTCACTGTGTCAGACACTTTAGTGTTACAGGTTACAGGGTTTTAATTTTTTACTTTTAAAGTGTCGCAGCTTAACAGTAGACAATATTTCAACTTTTGAATTCAGGCCCGGATATAAAGCCTGTCTTGTTTAAGTTGATGGGATGGGAACCTCTAAATATGAGACAGACTGTAAGATGCTTTGGCTTTGTGATAAATATGTAAACAAGTCTGAACAGAGGCTCAGTGGAGAGATACAGTACAGTTAATTATGAACAATTAATTGATCATTTCTATTTTACAATTTAAGATATTGAGACAGACACTTAATTATTGCTTATGTGTAAAGAATGACAGTTTGTTGAGTTGTGGTACAAACCAAAATTATAAAAACATTTAAAAAAATTGCAATGATTTCTTATAAGTTCATGTGGGCTGTGTACGACATGTAAATAAACAAATCGATCAATCAGAATGTTGTTAACACCACCCATAGGAACCCATAGGAAATGAGATAACAAATACTAATATAAGCACTATTACTGTTAGATTTATTATCAAAAAAATACTTGTGAGGTAATTGCGTCATAAATGAAGCAAAAATAAATGAAAAACAAAGATTCTGGTATTGGATGAAAGCTGTAAAGTTGCAGCACATCAGGCCTGAAGTGGATCAGTGGATGTTCAGGTGTAGCTGAGGGGCCTTTTCTGCTCTTATCTGCTGATGGAACTGGCTGTCTAGGATGGCTAGTTTCTTATCTTCCATGGCCCGCTAATATCCACAGGGGACCGACACCGTTTGGCACCCTGAAATCCTTTTTCCTGCGCCGGATGGGAAACCAGCCTGGGTGGATCACGGGGGCTTGAGACATGGATGCCATATGGCCCCTTTTTATTCTCTGTGGAGTTTGGGCCTTTGGGACGCCCAGCATCTAAATGCACACAAGAGATTTTGACAATATGTGCCGTGACAAAGGCATTTTGGCAGTTTATGTTGTTGTTTGTCGTTGCTGGCACATCACGGAGGTTCATTTGCATTTTTCAGTACTGAAGAGGTGACTGTATCTGTAGACGCAAATGCATAAAACTGGGATTATTAAGATGCTAATGGAATAGAATCATCAGTGTTTGTTTTTTAAATCCAGTAGTTTTATTAAGATCAAGATTTCTTTTCAAGAGAAGAACAAACAGAGACATTTACAGTCAGACCTTCTCTCAACCACACACTCTGCCTCCAATAAATAATGACCACAGTTATTCAAATATTAAGTCAGACAACCAACAATTAATAGAAACAGTTACAAGATTTATAAATAAACCTCCAAAGCGAATGAAAGAATCTTGATTGAGAGTGGCGTGATCCTTATTCAGCTGAAAGGAGCCTGGTACCTGAATCCAGTCCTGCCACGATTATTACAGCACATACATGTGGGACGTCCAAGGTATGCAGCAATAACAGTGAGTTACAGACAAACAACACAAGACACATAACACAAAATATTCCACAAATCAAAATTAGACAGAAATGTGATCATGAAATCATGAATGAAAGCAATCAGAACAAAGATTCACACTAAATAGCACCTTAAAACAACCCAGGAGCTGTCAAAAACCATACAAATAAATACTAATATAATCTACAACACTAATTTAATCAGACCAACACATCAAGAATCTGAAATATAAGACTTTCTGCAGCAATGATTTGAATTCACAGAGAGACCACATTTTGAAATGTTATCACAGGGTAGTTTGGAAGCTGCACGCTCTTGTTTTTTTTTTTTGTTTTTTTGTTTTTTAGTAACTACATTTAAGCGTGTTCAGTCTGTGGTACAACAAGAACTTCCATTTTCCAAATAAAATAACTTTGAGATTAAATTTTGGGGCTTACATGTGTAAACTCAGAGTAAATAAGGTTAAATCTTTCAAGATTGACTGACAGGGCTATTTATAAAGAAAAAGGAAAGGGTGCACTACTGTATCTGGCCAGCTGAGGACATGCTTTCCTCAGACTGGGGGAAAAGGGGATCATATATAGCTTTATGTAGCCTCACCTACCCACTATAATCCAGCAATAAGATTAGACTCATCTTTATTGTCATTGCACACAGAAAGTACCAGTTCAACATCTCTCCAGATAGTGAAAACAGTAGGAAATGTGCATAATAATAAGCACCTATTGTTAAACGTGGGTGTTTCACTTGATAATTAGAACACTTACTACCAAATAATTTACTTCTGTAGACTAATAGATATTGATTTTTGATATTTTTCAAGTTGTTTTTGTGAAATAATTGCCACCCAGCCCATCAGTGGGTGTAGATGAGGACTCTGGAAAGCCGACCCCACGCTCTGAAGTAACCAGCTTTTCCCACGCAGGTGTAATCCACAGTGAGCTGAACCCACCCCCGCATGATATGTTTGTGACGCAGACTCAGAGACCTCCATCGAACTTTCTTTATGAACTAGATTGAGGACAATTTTCCTGCTGAAAGGTGGTCTACTTGGAAGGCCGGGGCGCCCTGCCAGCTGCATGTCATTTCTATCAAATGTGGCCGGGGTCTGTCAATTAAGAAAACACAGGGCAATCTGTGGCTGCTGAAAGAGATCCCCCTGGCCTGCTCCCAGGCTGAGAGACGGCCTTTTGTTCCCAGGCATGTCTCACATACTTTCAGAGCCCAGATAAGCTCAGGCTTCATGAAACCCTGCTTTATATTTGCCCACTGTAATGTCTCTGTGGGGTCAGGGAATATGGGGAAGCACTGTCGGCGAAAAGGTAATATCCCCCCTCCCGCACACACATTAAGGGGTCAGGAATAGAAGCCACAGGTTAGGTGGTCCTGAGGCCTGGCCAGGGGACTTTTTTTGCTGAATGATCCCCTCCTCCCCATGTGCCCACCCTCGATCCTTTTCTACCTCTTTCATACCGAGGATGTAAACTGCAAAACAAGCGGGCAGCTTTAGCCGTTTCCTGAAATCGGATAAACAGGTATACTCTGTGCCTGGATCTGCCAGTGTGGGGGGAAGGGAATTTATTTTAGTACCAGCCGGACCACCCACAGACAAGTAAACAGGTACATCAAGGTGGGTTGAAATATAAGTAGAGGGGAGGGGGAGGTTCGAGGCTGGCAGGTAGGGGGATCAGAGGGGACTGGGACCTCTCGATGACTTGGCCTCATGGTTTATCATAAAATGTGTCTTGTAAGAGAACAAGGCTAAAGGCAAATACCAGGCATTCCTTTAACACGCTACTCTTACAAGCTAGGACAAATGTATAGGATGTATAAGTATATTAGGTAGGTAGATATGTAATTTCTTATAATCACACCCCACAAACTAGCAAGTGAGTTATTTATTATTTCATTTTTGCTATTGGTTATAGGGGCCTATGTTGTCATTTACTTTGGATTTGTCAGCAAATCAAAGATGCAGGAGTAATGTTTAATGTCCAGTCTAGGTGTGGTTCCATTGGACAGGATATGTGACATGTACAATACGTGAGGTACGTGCATTGTTACAATTAGCTGCTTCTGCTGATTGTTGACTGTTTTATATATCCGGGTTGTATATATAGTATTCCATCAAATGTTAGGTATTTTCTTCAGATCACAAAACAAATTTCCTAGCAACAGTCAAGTAGATATGGCAATAAAGTATTGATACATACTTGATGCCCGTGTTTTCAGACAATAGTTTCAGTTATTTGTATTAGTTTTTATTTTTGCTCTTGGTTAAAGTGGCCTATGTTGTCATTGTCAGCAAATTGCCCATGCAGGAGGGAGATATTTAACTTCCTGTCTGGGTGTGGTTCCATTAGATATTATAAGTAGTACATTATATGGGCTAAAGTATGTGGACACATATCTTAGAGTGCTTTTAATCTGGGACTGTTTTTTGTGGTTTGGGCCCAGGCCCCTTAGTTTCAGTTAAGGAAAATCTTAATGCTGGTGACTCCCAACCTCTGGGTTGGGACACCCCAAGGTTTCCCAGAATAAATCTGAGGGGTCACAAGATTATTAAAGTGATAATAAGCGATAAAATATTTCTGACACACAAAAATATCTTTCTTTTTTCTGACTTTTTTGTGTGAAATAAAAGATATTTTCACCACTTCAGGCCTCTAAAAATCAATCTTAGAAGGAGAAAATCACTGTTTGGTTGAGCTGCTCACAACTCATCCCTGCACTAAAGTCATAACCTGTGGTAAGGGGGTCACAACAAGACATACTGTAGTGTGCTTCCAACTTTGGGGCAACAGATTGGGAAAGGCCATTTCCTGTTTCAACAGGACTATGCTACTGTATCCATAAAGAAATGGTTTTCTCAGATTGGTGGAAAAGAGCTGCAACGATTAGTCAATCAAAAGAAAATGTATCCACAATTATTTTGATAATAAATTGATTGTTTCAGTCATTTTTAATGCGCAAATGCCAAATATTTGCCGGTTCTAGCTTCTCATATTTGAGGATTTGCTGCTGGTCATATATTATAGTAAATGAACTGTTGGTCGAACAAAAAAAGCAGTTTAAGGACATCGCTTTGGGCTCTGGGAAGCTGTAAGGGGCATTGTACACTATTTTTTTTTTATTTTTACATTTCATAGACTAAATGATTAATAGGCAAGAATCCCTGATGAAATTAATCGTTAGTTGCCGCCCCAGTGTGGAAGAACTTGACTGGCCTGCACAGAGCCATGATCTCAACCCCATCCAGCACCTTTGGGATGAACTGGAATGCGAGCCAGGCCTTATCACCGAAACATCAGTTTCTGACCTCACTAACGCTCTTGTGGCTGAAAGGGTGAAAATCCCTGCAGCCAGGTTCCAAAATCTTGTGGAAGGCCTTCCCAGAAGAATGGAGCCTGTTATAGCAGCATATGAATGCCCATAGTTTGGGAATTAGATGTTCAACAGTCACATATGGGTGTAATGTTGAGGTGTCTACATACTTTTGGCCATATAGTGTATCTTAGGTATGTGCCTTTTTATTATTGGTTGCTCCTGTATTGGCTGTTGAATGTTTCTCTGGTATCTCTGGGATGCATGTTTCATTTGTTGAATACATTTTCTTATGATCACACAAAAACAAATTCCTTGCAGCTGACATGTTATATGGCAATAAAGTTCACCTTCATTAAAATGTACAGTTATTTGCATTATTTTTTTCTTTTTCTCTTAAATGTTAATGGTGGTTATAGAAGCCTACGCGGTCATTTCCTTTGTTATTGTCAGCAAATTGCCCATGCAGGAGTGAGGTATTTAATGTCCAGTCTGGGTGTGGTTCCATTAGATAGCTTTAAGACCATGCTGAGTGCTCTTGAAAATTAGTTTTTTGGCAACTTCCTGGGATGCACAGTCTCCCAGCAAGCCACCAAGGCTTTGTCAAGACTGCGCTGGTTTAAGCTCGCAGCTTTTCAAGCCTCCCATTATGCCTGACTCACTCGGGCAGAAAGCGAAAGAGCCTTTTCTGTAGTCATGTGGGCATACTGGCATTATACACAGTTCAGTATTAGATATTTGTGAGTCATATAAACAGAAGGGAGGGCACTGAGGCTTCTTGAAGAAAAAAAAAACTTTATAATTGGGGAGTTATATAAGTGTCTAAATCCTGCTCCAGGGATTTAATTTTTCCCCCATTGTGTGTTTTGAAAAGCAGGAAGACCTCACAGCAGAGGTGACAAATCCTCTGACATAGAAATCACTGCGGTACATTTTAAGGACTGTAAATGAAGTCTTTGAGTGGTGCAGTTAACTGCCTCCTACTGTGATTCTTTATTTAAGATTTTGCAGTATTTACCTATAACCAGCCAATTACATGGGCTTTATAGATTTCTTTTTTATGTGTATGCCAACAAAGAGAAATGCGGATGTTTTAAGTGAAAGCAGAAACTACTTTCTTATTAAGATCTTTACCAAAATGGAAAAACAGCTACACGAGAATTAATGCAAAAACAAAACAATAATAAGAAAAAGATGTACTGGAGCAACTGGAAAACTGACTAACGATCTTATTTAAATGGAGTATGTTTGCTAGTTAGATCTTTGGCTGTTTGCATGGATAGCGCTCCTCCAAATGTATTTATCGTACCTCTCCTCCTGAAATCGTCCCACTTTTTGAGTCTCCTTTTAGACATTCAGGTCTATTTAGCCTCATGCACCCTTGTGTAGATTTGTTATGGTTCTCTTCTTCCTTCTGTAGTCTCCCCCAATTATAAACTGTATAGATTTCCCCATGGTGAGTCCCTGTCCTCTCTTCACATCTACAGTGTGCATGTGTGTATATCTGTGAGCTAGTTGTGTGTGTGTGTGTGTGTGCGTGCATGTGTGACTCCCTGTTGGCCCAGATGCTGTGTGTAGGGGTGTGTACAGTGTGTAAATCTGGGGCTAGTCGGGTTGCTCAGGCATGACCTGGACTATGTCGGGCCTTGTCTTCTGAACGCCTCCAGCAGTGTTCCCCTCCTCAGCTCTGACCAACAAGCCTCACAAACAAGGATTTAGGTCATCTTGACCCCCCTGCATCACCCATGAGTTTGTTAACGTGGCTTTGAGTCACTGCCTCTGATGATCTGCGGACATGGAGTTTAAGATGTTTAGTGTTGTTTGCCTTGTGGCTTCATATCTAATTCTATACCAGAGACTATAAACATAATGGTGCTTTTTAGTATTCTGTATGTAAGTAAGTATTCTGCACATTCTGATCCTTAATTTGGTTATTTTAGCCTTGGAGCACTCATGCACAGTAACAACTAACTACTGTACAATCTATGAACTAACTGATTTTGTTGTAGCACCCCTGGCGTTAACAAAATTTGTTACATACTTTTAATCCCCAAATGTTTTCAGCTCTCTCCTAATTCCAAAAACATGTTGTAGTACCACTGTACTGTAGGATGCTATAACAAAATCAGTGAGTGTATCTTTTAAACCTGCAATAATGGATTTTTTTGGCCACTTGGGAGCAGAGTGACATGCTATCAACACAACACTGACATGTTATCACCTTATGTCATGGTGAACATGTTAGCAAAAGGTTGCTTTTATTTACACATAGAATTCATTTGGAGTTGTGTTTTTGGCCATCCAACAAATTTAAGTTCACTCTCCTTTTAACTCTGTTTTGGTCTCCACCAACTCCTGAGGGAAATATCTGGCTCTTTAGCTGCTAAATGCTTCACTATGTTCACCAGCTAGTCGCTAACTATGTCTGTCTGATATTTGGTGCTGGGTAGGCAGGTAGCATACAATGGGTTTATTAAAGCTTGTTTGCTGAACACAATTTCTTACTGTGGTGCAATCTGGTAGTGGTAAAAAAAAAATTATACTGTAGCAGACAGCAAAAGCACGTCAGCCCAGGATCCAACCTGGGGACACAATGAATGGGCTGAAAGCAATACATAGACTGCACCACTTTAGACAAATTATGTTTTGATGCTTTGGCAACATTGTTCTTGAAACTTTCATGTCAATAAAGCCCTTTGAATTGAATTGAATTGAATTAAGTGCACCATTTTCACTTGGTTTGTCTTCTTTTGCTTCATAACATAAAGTAAAAACACTTAAAAAATCTACATATTGTAACTTGAAACAGTTGAACTGCATCAGGAAAAAAAAACAGACAAACCCATGGATGGATGGACAAAGTTGGTACAGTACCGCAAGTGATTAGTGAAAGAGACAACAACAACATGATATAGGCCTTTTTCACAGCCGACATTTTGAATTGTCATAATAGGAAAAGCACAGGTGTTACTAATAGGATTAACTATAGTTCTGTTCTATTCAAGTGTCCCAGTAAGCCATAACAGTGTGATAGCAATGCACATTACGAGGACCCTGAAACTGAAGCAGCTAAATGGAATTCAGCCATCATCCGTTTTATTATTTACACCTGTGCTTTTCCTACTGTTACATCTGTTTTGTTGGGTTAGGTGGTAATTGTTTGGGGGTTGGGGGCTATAGTCCTAAACATGGTCTTAAAACTACAGATGAAGGGATGGTGATAGGCCTAACAACACATATTGTAAATTGTTAACTAATTTTTATATGTACATTTTTTATTATTTATTTACTTGTTTGGAGGGGGGGGGGCTTACGCACTCCCTCACTTCCACAAATACCACCACACCGCTTCACTTAAGGGAGTGCAAAGGCCTGTCTTAGAACAGACGTACCAGTAAAACATTTACATGGTGCCTCTGAAATCAGATTATGTATGGGTTCAATTGACTTAATGGATTTGAAGAGACTAGATCCTATTAATGAATAGGCTGCCCTACGGCGCTGCCCCAACCAATAGCAAGCTAATCTGGCATGCAAATTAAATCCTGCCTCAATATGCCTGCCTGTTTAATGCGATCCATTACACAGTTTCACTTATTTATATATACTATTATAAAAGAATAGGCTTATAAACAAACTGAGGGAGGGGTTTGTCCTATAAATGGTGCTGTGCTGGCCTGTTTCCCTGCACGGTGGCCCCGGGGCCGGTGGAGGGAGCAGTGAGCAGTTTCACTGTCACTCACTGCCAGTCACTGACAGTGGGGCTGCCTGTGCTGAAGAAAATACGGAATTACACTCACAGCTACTTTAAACTGCGCATGATCAGTCCACCTTTAACCATCACTTCATTTCATTTGACCTTATAGTACGTTTTCCTACCAGCATATTCTTTTATTACATAATCTTCTGTGTTTTACATTGCAGGACATTGAGCTTTTTTAGTGAGGTTATATAATGCATTGTGAGAGTATGTTTTAAGGTGAGATTTGATCTGTTTCCGATTTGATTTCCGTGTTTGAAACATTTAATCTCCTGTGCCTCTTTTTCACTTCAGATGCACCACTTTCAGCTCACCATGCTGCAGGGAAGATAAATGATTTGTAGGCTGCGGTGTGTATTCGAAGTCATAATCTGGCACATGATCACGCTGAAGGCTGAGCGGGACGTCTGCTGAGGAACTCCGGCGCTTCCAGCCTCTCCGGTTCTGCCAGGCTCTTCATGCCTGGTTACCTTAGAGCCTGCTTTGTTAGTGTCGGAGGGAATGGGGGTCAGGGAGAGGCCAGATTTCACCTGACCCCCTCCTGAAATATTACAGCCAGGTTTACTTATGTCTCCAGCTGGGGAAAGAGCTGGAAAGCCCTGGGAGGAAAGAGGAGGGGGGTATAGTGAGAATATTGTCGGAATCTGATGAGGGTTTTTTTCCACTGATGAGGTTAAATCATTGCTCTACTAGTATAATTTCAGTCAATCCCCTGCATTGTATTGCCTATAAATGTTCCCTTGTAGCCTGTAGTCTCATGTAGCACTGGCCTTACTGAGGATCAAAGTCTGATTCAATCTGGTTCAACCACTTTCAGAGCATACTTCAGCACAACTGGCTTTTTGAGCAAAATTAAATAAGACGTGAATTGAATATTTTCTGTTTATCTGACATGGGTTCCCTGACAAATATAAATAAATAAAGCCTTCCCAATGCAGGTATGCTTGAGTGTGTGCACCTCATTTCAAGCACAATTAACTTGAAATGGAGTGCTGCAGGATCAATAGTCCCCATTTGATCCAGGGGGGTCTGTCACTCCATGGAAATGGCACACATATGGTAATACAGCCAGCTTAACAACAACTTAGAGGATTTACTGTTGCCGTTTTCAGGCCAACATGAATAACAAACAGTGGGCCACTCTTGGGAGCCATCTTCTTTTATCTCAGGTTCAATTAATCTTAAAGAGAGATACCATTTAAAGCTAATGAACACGGGGTAAAACTAATGCATATTGATACCAAGAGGTGAAAGCGTCAGAATAAGAATGTCTGTAATATTCAGAGCCATAGGAGGGGAGTCATGAATGAGTCAGAATCCGTCGCTATAGGCAGCCTGGCTATAGTAGCTTGCCTCAGAACACAACATAAAAAGATAAATGAACACTGAATGACCCTGACGTAGCCCTGTTCCTTCATCATATAAATAACAAAAAGCAGAGCGAATAAAGCAGACTGTGCCGGGGCCAATTCCCCAACGGGTGCTTATATGAAATTCAACTTTCAAGCGTTCTCCCTGCTCAGAATGTGGCATTTATTTGCAGGACTCTGTTTCAATTTAAAGGGAATGGCAGCTGAAGGAGGCACAGGGGACAGTGTCTCATCACCGCCACTTACCACTCTTATAGGCCTGCTGCCGGGGAGGAAAACCTCAGCAGGCAGCTCCACTTAAACAGTGAAGACCTCCACCAGTCAATGTAATGTGCAATGCTCTGATAGCCTCATATTCTCAGTCCTGCTTGAGTGTGTGGGTGTTTGTTAGTGTGCATGTGTGCGTTTGGAACAAAGTGTTGCACACTAAAAAGGTTTGTGGTGTTTTGTGGAACATTTATTTTTGTAACGCTTGATATGTTTAAAGGTTTTTCATATTTGGTCTTTAACCACAACTAAGAAAAATTAGACACCAACAAAAGTTTCATTTTGTTAGAGAGAATTTATTAATTAACTTGTCGGCTGCAGAAGGTAGGATCATGGTGTGAAGTTTCCGTTAAATAAAAATTATATTTGCAAGTTAAACTCCCACGTCCTAAACAAATTTAACAAAAAAAGTTAAAAAATCACAAATCTTATCTTATTATTATTGCACAATCCTTGTACATTTACATCCTGTAGCAGTTTATGCAGCATTTGGCCAGTCATCCAACCCTTAAAGGAATAGTTCGACATTTGGGGAGATACGCTTGTTTGCATTCTTGATGAGAAGATCAATACCACTCTCATGCCTGTCCGGTGAATATAAGGCTACATCCAGTAGCTGGTTAGCTTAGCTTAGCACAAAGACTGCTAACAGCGGGAAACAGCTAGCCCGCCTTTGTCCAACAGTGCCTTCCAGCACTTTTAAAGCTCACTTATTAAGGGTTAAAACTTTGTCTTTCATTCATAAGCCAACCTTCATACACACACATACTCATCGTCATCATACAACCCATTATGTAAAATAATACCTCATTGTTTTCTACCTTTGAATAGTCTCTCTTTGTGTTTTATCGCACCTTAAAATCCCATTTCCTAAAAGAAAACTTGTCAAATTAAAGGGGTATGATGCGTTTTAGTAGTAATGTTTAAGGTGATTTTCACAAGACAAGATCTTAAAGAGACCATCCTATAGGTCACATGTTCTGATGCTGAAAACAAAATTAATTATCTTGTATTTTCACCCCAGGAGTCACTGAGAAACCAGACTAACTAAAACAGTGTGACTTCCCGCCCAAGGACGTTCCTGGGACCGTTCTTGAAAAGACGGCATACGGACGTTCCTCGCCCAAAGGGTTAATGTTGATGAAAAACAAACAAACATGTCCATAAATAGGTGCTTTCCCTGGAAGAAAGACTTTATACGCTACAAGCTCATTTGAAATTCAGCTGAATGTCTCACACAATGGTCGAACATACAGGGCTGACGATGGGGGGTAAATTAGAGCTCGGAGATGAATTATCAAACAATTAAAAAAAAAAAAAAAGCGAGGCTGAGCCAAAGGGAAACAGAGCACAGACAATATTGGCAATGATTTTGGAGATGCTCTTGTCTTTCTGTCAGTTTGTCCTCTCGATTTGTTTTATTCTCTTGTTTTCGTGCTTTTGGCTGCTGTGGTGCAGCACGTTATTGAGACCAAACAGTAAAAAAAAAAAAAAAAGGTTTATTTCAAAATCTATTTCTCAGCAATCAACAAATCAAATGCGAAGTCACATGAGCTGACAGTGAGACTGGTGAAATGGCAAAGGATGTGTCCATCCCCACCCCCACTCTCGCTCCACCCTGCTCTCTGTGTTCCAGCGATATTCATTTTGATTTCAATTAAAGATCCTGAGTGTGACTCTCGGAGAGAAATTGCCTGCCTTTAATTAGGTAGTCTAAGTTCATGGAAGCAATTGTTGTTTCCCCAGCACTTTCAATTTGATGAGCCAAGGACTCCCATTTTATAGCTATGAATGAATATGGTTTCATACCCCTCAGGTTCCTTGTCCTGCTAAATGTCTTGCAACCAAACAGAGAATATTACTTGTGTGTTTCTCATTAGTTGCTGGGGTTATGCTGCTGTGGGAGTGTATGTGTGTGTGTGTGTCCTCTGGCTTTGCTCTGGACTGCAGGTGGGCTCCTCCATCTGTGATGAAGAGGTCAGTAGCTGGCTAGGACCACATGGTGCGGTGCAGGCCGCTGCCCGCTGGTCAATAATCTATTACAGGACATCCCTCCTCCTCCTCTATGTGACTAATGCACTGCACAGAGATGGTCTCCCAGAGGTTAATGCTGCTCAGCTGACCCCGGTCCCCTCTGACAAACACTGTCAATGCTCGATTCAGGAAAAAGCTCTTCCTCAGCCAAATATCAGGTCGGTCCACTGCGACGGTTGCTTGAGGGGTGTTCAGGGATCTCATATGTGAGACCAAAAGCCCAGTTATATGTCAGTACAGTTAATTGCCAAGTGCATTTGCTTTCATGGTACAGAGATGATCCAGTAATCTTCTACATAAAGTGCACAACTGTACCACTTTCTAACCAATAGCTTCATTAACAGTCAATAAATGATTTACTAATGCTTTATATAGAAGTTATAAGCTATTAAAAAAAAAAAAGGTTGTGGCTGGTGTTTGTCCTCCTCCAGCATGACACTTGCTGTTTCTGTTTAGGGTTTTACTTTCATGAAGACTCCCCCAGTGGACCATTTGACCTCTGACCTTGTGAAAAAGAACTGAAGAACTGCACAGCATCAGGCTTGATAAATTACTCTAAGAACCTTTAATTAATGACTGACGACTTATTAGAAAGTGAGAAACTCGACCCTTTATTAATGACTTTATTAATGGCTCAACAGAGATTTTTCACAACCTGGCAACGCAAATGTTGTTGTTAATGAATTATAAAGCATTACTAAATTATCTATTAACCATTAATAAATCCATTAGTTACAACTTGGGATCTGGAATGCAAATTGTAATTGGCTGCATTTATATATGCCTTTTATTCACCCATTCACAGTCACACACCAATAGCAGCAAGCTACCAAACAAGGCACTGGCCTAACCATCGGGAGAAATTTGGGGTTCAGTTTGCTCAAGGACACTTCGACATGTGGTCAGGAGGAGCCGGGGATTGGACTACTGACCCTGCGATTAGTGGACAACCTGCTCTACTGTGGCGCCTGAATGCAGCACTAAAAAGAAGTCAGACAGGGCATGAAACAGAAGCAACCAGATGATCAGATAACCCTGCAGGTTGGCTAAAATGGAAGACAAAACAAAGGCGAACTGTAGCAGATATTTTGTGCGCACTCACTTTTGTTTTGTTTTTTTACCTCTAAATAAAGTGGCTTAGATTATCTGGCTAAACTGTTGGCTTGTTTACAACCTGTCTGATAATCTGACCTTCATTGTAGTTCATTGTAGCGATGTCACTGATCTCAACATGTACTGGTGAGTACAATGTTATCAAATAGAATAGAGATTATATGCTGATATTTATTCATTTAAGTTGTGGGTGTTTACATCCACATTGGATGAACTGTGTAGGAATTGTAGCCCTTTTTATATATGCAATAGTCCCCCAATTTTAGGGCACAGAAAATAATTGGACGAGATAACATACACAACTTCAATAAAGTAATTCATTTAATATTTGGTGTCAAATTATTTGCCGTCAATGGCTGTTTAAAGTCTGTGACACACAGACATCAGGGGATGCTTGCTTCTCGCTTGTTTCAGGGGCTTTTTGCCTTAAGTCTGGTCTTCAGTAAGTGGAACACATGATCAGATGGATTGAGGTCATGTGACTGAGTTGATCGTAACACTCCTTTGTCCTATAGAGGCTTCAGGTCATACTTTTTTTTAAAATTTTTTACCTGATATGGATGTTAACAGCCTCAAATTAAAGCTAAATGTCAGCACTTTAACTTCACAGTCATTGTTTCATCTCAAATCCAGTGTGCTGGAGCACAGAGCCAACACAATCACATCACTGTCCTGCCTGCACTGTAACTGTCAGGTATTACGTGACTACACTGTGCTGTGATTGTCTCTGTGTTTGGGGCCGTGAGGTTTAAGGTGCCTCACTGGGGGCTGTGATAAACAGATCCCTCAATAGCTGGTTGGTAGAACGTCATGTTACTCTGACAACCCTCACTTCCAATCAATTTATGCCACAAATTCTAACTCACATTCACTCAAGCATTGCCTGTGGCCTTGTTCCTCCATTTCCCTTGTTGGCTTCCTCTGCCTCTCTCTTCCTCTCCATCAGTTCAATAAGCAGCAGTCAACGTGACCAATTATTTATCAGCGCGCATGTGTTCACATCCTTACAAAAATCCACCCAAATTTGTCTTTTTTTTAGAAAAAAACGTGAGCAAAAAATGTCACAGTTTGTTTTTCCATCTAATTTGCGTTCAGTGATATTTGCACTGTAGTTATGAGCCTCATAAATGAATTTGTGCCCTGAGATAACTTTGTTATGATATGGCGCTATATAAATAAAACTGAATTGAAACTGAATTGAATTGAATTGGATCATGGTTTGTGAACACTGCACGGCCACACTGTATTCATTGTGAATATAATCCACGACATAAATGCGATGTCTCTTTGTTTCACGGTTCTGTTTTAATAAATCACCTGCTGCCTCTGCAAGAAGCTGCCATTTGAAATTCTAGCAGCGGGTCTCGTCTGAGTGCGACGAGGACCATGGACAGGCCTCATGTCTGCGTGTGGAGCAGAAGGAAATTAGCCGCACCTGAATGACAAGGCAAAGGCTCCCACCCCCAGAGGGACTGTGATCTACACACAAACTCCCTTTTAATAGACTTACACCTCATTTGGCCTCTAAAGCTTGTTGAAGGGTCCCTGAGGACGGGGAGGGGGAGGCGGGCCCCTCAGAGGTCAGCCCCACTGCTCGCTGTAAACCAGCTGCAGTGAAAGGGAGAGCTTGATTAGATGGCCATTCACACCCAGAAGGGGACCGCCGTGGAGGGACAATGCCACATTTTCCTTTGCAAAACAACAGGGACATTTTGTCTGGCCTGTCGCGAGCAATGTCTGTTATGTTGTGGAAGGCTGTTTGAAAAGCTCAGAGGAGTGCGAGTGATCCTGCATGTAGAGACAACTGGCTGTTCAAACTGCAGTCGCCCCCGTTTAAACAAAAATCCATGTTTCCTGGTGGGTTTGGAAGAGGCCAATTTTACATAATTCCCTGTTTAATTTAATAATGTTTAATATCTTAAATATTGATGGATGACAGTAGTTCAATACAGTAATGAGGTATGGATCTGTGAAAAATATGCCATATATAACATGAAAAAAAAAACCACCCTGGTTGTACGGTCCATCTGCTAAATGGTTTAGGAGCTGTATATTCTTCTTAAGTTTAAGGTTAGGGTTAAGATAATCCTAATTCTAAAGCACAAATAAAATATATTTGGGAAATACGCTTATTTGCTTTCTTGCTGAGAGTTGGATGAGAAGATTGACACCACCCTCATGTTTGAGATATGCTAAGTATGAAGCTTCCTCTAGCCGCCAGCTAACTTATCTTAGCATAAAGACACTAAAGCTAGCCTAGCTCTGTCCAGTGGTATATGGTAAATTCAGTCTACCAACACCTCTAAAGATCACTAATTAACACGTTATATCTTGTTTTAATGTGTACAAAAAAAATGAAGTGTAAAAATGACAATTAGCTGTCATGTACCAGACTATTTCTTGGTTGGGGCCAATAACTTCCTGGAGTCTCCACTTGTTGCCTGGCAACTGGTCCTGGCCAAGAAATAGTTTGGCAAATAAGCCCCTGTGAAATGGCGAATTGTCATTTTTCACTTTCTGTACAGATTAAACAAACAAGATACAATGTGTTAATGAGTGAGCTTTGCTGATTGGCAAATTTTGTTACCTTTAAACAGAGCCAGGCTAGGTCTTTGTGCTAAGCTAAGTTAGCTAGCTGCTGCTGGAAGCTTCACATTCACCGTACTGGCATGAGAGTGGTATCAACCTTCTCCTTGAACTCTCGGCATGAAAGTGAATAAGCGTGTTTCCCAAAATGGTGAACTGTTCGTTCAAAATAAATCAGTTTTTACATTTTACCACCTGCTGTTCCACCTACAGGATACTAGCACTACAGAACGCTATAATACTAGGAAAAGTTAAATAAACATTTATATGTACAGATAGATTTAACTCTCATCTTTTGGTCCTTTGAATAATGCTCTCCTTTAAATTAAAGGAGAAATTATCTTTTTTAGACTATTTAGGAACACAATCGCCAAATCCATAACACAGTCCTAATACCTAAATGTCAGCCTGATCGCATGCATTCAACCTTGATGCTCATTTAATAAAATTCACATTTAATATGTGAAACATTGGAAATTAGTTAACTTATTGGTTGAGAAAGTCAAAATAAATGTCCTGTCAGCAACTGCTGTTTAATGAAAAAATTTTACCCTCCTTTCCACCGCTTCGCATTCTTGTGCGCTTACATTGGTCTGCAGTGTATTTCAGCAGCTAAAGAGCCTCACTTTAAACACTGTAATAATACCATGTTCTCTGTCTGAGCTAAGGCTTGTAGCTTCAGACATGATATGAATTCAGTTTGGCTCATTTGAGCATCAAGGGTTCTCAGATGCTTGTAATTGGAGAGATAAACCCTGTGATCTGGACAATGGCGGAGAATAAAAAGTAAGGTGAGTATAAAGTGGATTTCATCAGCTTTGAACAATAATTTAATTTGGGAGATAAAAAAATACCTTACCCTACCTAATTGATGTCCCACAGCTCTGAAACATTCCCTTCATGGTGCTACTTCTGACAGTGTATCTACTTGGGTTACTAAACAATAGACCACAATTGTCTACCGGCGAATATGTTTCAAGTGACACATGACGATAAACTGGGAATTCATTGTGTTTGCGTGCCTGGCTCGATGCTCTCACTGTCTGTTTTTTTCTTTACACTTCATTCAATGACATCCAAAAACATTGATGGTTAATTATTTCTGAGGAGGCTTTTTGCATAGCTCCTGTATCCCCGGGTTAATTCAGAAGCATTCCCTTATGCTCCCATGGGTATAGAGTTTGCATTTTAAGTGAGGCACAGCACAGACACTCAGCAGCATCTTAACTTCCTAAGTTGAAGTGTGGCTGGGGTTAAGTGGTCCCTATGCTCACAGCACCTATCTCAGCCCAAACATGACAGCTGGGGACTTGACTGTTGCTATGGAAATCAAACCCCCCTCCCCCTGGCCCGTCCACCCCCTCGAGTGCATGAAAATGCCCCAGACTGCTCATTTGAGACCATACAAGTCCTCCTGCTTCTCCCTGTGTTAACAAGTCAACTTTTCTGTTGTTCTGCCCCGTTTCAAACAGGGTTTATTGCAAATGGAAAATGGCTCGGGGTGCACTCGGGTGCTTAACGGTGCTCAGCTCGGCTTTGCAGCTGGAAAATTTCCTAGAATGGGCTCCTGTAAGCTAGCTAGAGATGGAGACTGAGAAATTGTTTGCTTCACAGTCTACCTCATTTTTAAATACCCACAGTAGAAGTGTAATGCAAGCACATACTGTTTATTGGTAAGATGAATTCTATAGTTCACTAATATGATGAATATCTATTCTATCAGGATAATTAATGTTATATGAAAAGCTGAAATCCTTTTTTGATACTATTTAGGTTCAGTAATAGCCATTCAATGTATTTGTATTTTACTATAATAATTGCCTCTCTTGTAGGTTGCATTGCCACTGAGGGAGTCCGCCTTCCCAATACAGGATCCTAATCCTGTACAAAGGATTTGCAGGTAACAATGCATACACATTTTGGACAACAAAAGCTGGTGCATGTGAGCATTTCACATTATGTGGAAGACAACAACTGGTGTTGAACGATTGCGCTGTAAACTTGCAACATACGCGAGTTGCTCTTTATCTGTTGCATTAGCGTTTGCTGCTCCCAGTGGTCAAGACAAGTCTCATTTTGAGCAGAACTGTGGGACCTGTATCATTAAAATGGAGTAAATTGGAGTTACCACCAGTAACCACAAGTGTTGCCAAATCAACCACTGCTGAAATCGTAAGCCTGCAATAACTGAATTTTTTTGTCACTTAGGGGCAGCGGAAACAAGTTGTGAACACAACATGGACATATCATCACTTTTTAAGTTCATATCTGGCAAACTTGTTGGCAAACAGTGGCATATTTATACATCCAGTGGTTACAGAGCAACATTATCATTCATTTTGAATCTGCCGTTTGGTCCTATATTATTAGAATCTTGTGTGCGTCCGTTTTATCTTATAACCGGTTGCCTTGTTCTGTGAAACTGGGAGGCATTGCCCCGTGTTGCATATCTTATGTGCCAGTGTCAGTGATACCTTTTATTTTGAAGGGAGGTGCACTCTAGCACAATCCAATGGGGCCAAGACAAATTAAAAAAAAACCTTAATCATGTGCCAGTGACAATCACACTGATTTCACCTCAGGAGTATTACATATCTTATTTGAGCTATCATGAGGCAATTGGTAAGTACTCAGTTGCTGCCTTCACATCATGTCTCTTGTTCTGTAAATATGAACTGCTGACTGGGGGAAAAAATGTTCATCCGACTCCTGTTGATAACTGCAGGAGGGATACGTATAATTTTGACATCTTCCACCTGCATGGTGTCAGGAACTTCTTCCTCAGAAGTTGTAAACATAGCAGGAAGTCCAATAAAAAAAAAACTATATCGGTTATATGAAGAAGTTCTTGCAGAGAAATATTTCTGTTAATGTACATTTTTCAGGTTATACCAGCAGGGTGACAGGGATGAAATACAAAATGTCCCCTCAATTCAGCCATTTGAAAGATGATATGTGAATGCTTTAATTTTATACATGTCAACTTTTTGTAATTGCTGATCCTTTTATTCCTCTTCCCAAAATCAAGAGTAAGCCTTCAATTACAAGTCACAAAGAAGAGTTTTTAGGAGCTCATCTTGAAGCTGTCAGTTTTAAGTTTTAACACTCAAACTCTTGGTATAAACAATGTTTATTCCCCCGAGAAGCTGCCTGAAAAAAGTGCTGTAGAGGAGCTTCATAGCATCGCCACCATAAATAATTATCTGCTAAATACATTTCATCACTCCCACTCCTTTCCTTTCTCGATCAATCCTGAGCCGAGGAGCCTTGCATGCTGCTGTAAAATGACTGGAAGCTGATGGATACAGTCCCCAGCAGAGCACGTGACCTGTCTCCATTGGCGCTTATGACACCACATTTAATCTAAATGTAGTCCTTGACAACGGGAGGATCCTCGCTTGGCTGTGTGGGATCTTTTCAGTTGGAAATGTATTATATATATGTTCTATCTTGTGTTTTTTATTCTGGAAATAGACAGTTTACACCATCTGTTTTTTTTCTGTCATCTTGGTTAAAATGGTTTAATTTGAGCAGCAGTTTGTGTCTTAGTGTTTGACTTGATTTGAACATCAATAATTACTCCCAGGTTAATAGTGGCACGCTTTTAAGTTGTGAAAGTTGTATCAGTGTTGGCTGTGGGGATGCAGGTGGGAGCTGACCAATCCTGTGCCAGCTCTTCTCCACTCAGCTCCTTTCTCCAGGGCAAAGCGCTGGCCTGCTGAGAGCACACATGAGCGGTCCACGGAAGTGCCGCGATCCCGACAGCTCTAACCCCCCCGCCGACATCTCATCCGTCTTGCAGTGTGTTGGCACTGTGAAGGGTAAACTGGGCTGATCTGTGGGACAGGCGGGGAGGGCACAGGAGAGCAGCCTTCCCACCGGAGCCCCGGACCAGCACGCTCAGATTAGAGCAAATTTGTTCCACAATATTGAGGCCTCCTGCTTTCCAAGGCTGGGCCCGCACAGAAGGCAGAGGCAGAGATTTGGGCGGTGGCCAAGCCTTTTCGTCGGGCTCCTCGTTCGCGCCACATGTGCCGAGCTCGACTCCCCACTGATCCTTCTAGCTTTATAGCCTCCCCGCCTGATGGAACAAATGCTACATCGCAGAAAATAAACTTATCTCATTTGGATGACAACACATTCCCCCAGGTTATAATGTTGCACCATTTTGAAAAGGCAGACAGGGTCAATTGTACATTTCCAGCTCAACCAGGGAGTCTTTTGCTGTGAAAATGCCTGCCTCGCCACATGCCTGACAGTGAATTTGGAACAATTTGCCTTATTGACTCCTTTGGTGTTTAGTGTAAAGTATTCCCCTTGCATGGTGCTAAACATATATACTGTATTTCTTTACAGATATTTCACATAAACTCACATCTTCTTTTTGTGAACAATAGAAGAAGGGAGTTGTTTTATAATAGGTATGTTTCAATCCATTACATCAGCCAGTGTTTTTTTGTTTTTTTCAGACTGGAGGATGCGTGACATGATTGATGACCTTAGTAGATTATCCCCAATACAAAAGCCATCATTGAACAGCAGGGCTGCCATTGTGTGTGGGATGTCTCCCATTGATTTAAGTAGTATATTTTCATGATCTATAAAGAGGCCAGCTGGAGAGAAAATTGTTTGCTCTCAAACATTTAGTGTCTATAAGCCATCACACTCGTGATTAGAAAATGATTATCACTCTTTGAACTCCTTTATGTTTTTTTGTATAGTAAGTATAGTTACATCCTTGTGCATAGTAAATTGGCTATAACCAACTGAATTAAGTTAAAAGCTAAGTCAACCCAAATTACAAAAAAATATATTTTCTCACTTCCCCCAGTGGTATCTATCCATGTAGACAATTTTGGTTTTATTTGCTGAGGTTTTGAGATATCTGTCTCTTAGATTGCCTCCATCCCAATACAATGGCAATGAATGGGATTTCATTTGTGGCACTCAGAGCATTTAAACAACCCTTTATCCTTCAAAATATGATTATATAACACTAATTTGCTTTGCCAAATAAGTTTTGAGGAAATTAAATTTCTGCCTGGATTCTCATAGACATTTTTTCCTATCCTAGAAATGTGACAAAGCACAGGACTTGGACACCTCAGACGGGGTTTACATACTATGACCCAAGTGTTGTTTAGTTGTTTAGGCTACTTAAACAGCAGCTTAAGGTTAGGAAAAGATCTGGCTGTGGTTAAATATTGAAAAGGTCACCCTGCTTTAAGTCAGTGTTGACTTTTTCAATTTTTATCCAAGACCATAATCTTTCTCTAAACTTTACCAAGTATTTTAAGTTGCCTAAACATAACCTTAAAAAAGGATAATGATGTTTTGGTTGCCAGGAGGGAACATTTGCTGTACAGTAAGAACATTTTGCGTTGGAAGTGGACACTTTGCAGATACTCAATATAAATGTTTCCTTGTTGTGTTGCAACAAAATATATGCTCTTGCAAATTAGTTATATTAATGTAATTTAAACAAAACCTGACCTTCCTTCTACCAAAGAAATAGTCCCTATGAATGCTGTTCACAGTGAGGTCTGTGGATTATCCAGAGTAATCAGGGCATTCTTTCTAAAAAGAAATGTTGTTGTACATTTTTTTTAAATGTCAGTTTTCAATGCTGTGAGCACCAAAAACAAAATCCCATCCACCTTCATTGTATTGGGATGGAGGCAGAAATCTCAGAAACAGATATCTTAAAATCTGAATAATTAGATCCAAAACTATCTGCATGGCTCTCCCAGTAGGTAAGTGAGAAAATCTGTAATTTGTAATTTGGGTGAACTGATCTTTTAAGGAGGGGTCGGCACTGAGAGCTCAGGGTACCTACAGTTGTAAACCAACAAAAACAGTAAACCACAACAGCTGCAAATTCTTCACATTGGATTTGAATAAATGAATCTAAGTAGGAATCAAACTGAACCAAAAGCTGAAGTGAACCTGCAGAAGAGCAGCAGTTTGTCCACTCTGTTATCAGTGTCTACATCCTTTCTTCTGGTCTCTTCAGCCAGTCCTCCCATTCATTCCTAAACAACTCTCTAATAGACCTCTTCTGTCCACGGAGGACCTATTAACCACAGATTTGTTTTCATCTCTCTGACAAGCCGAAAGAGAAGTGTACTTTCCACACAAAAGAGCCCAAAAGAGCCATGAAACAAAAATGTGAATAAAAAGACTAGAGGATATCATTATATACAAATTAATTCTCTCCTGAGCTGTAGCTGCCCCGTCCTTTGGCTAACAACTGGGAGTGTCTTAATTGCTTTATCGCTTAGCCTTGCGCTTCCCAGCAATCAAGTTGCTTCCATTTAATTCAAGTGCCACCAAGATGGGGAGAAAGTGGCCTCTCCCTGGCCCTGGAGCATAATAGACAGTGGAGACTGAGGATACACCCTCCAAATTGGAAAACACTGGGCCATAGATTAACAGAAATGAACACCATTAGCCTGGCAATGAGAAAATCATTTTCCCCCTCAGGTGTTTTGGAACGCACAGTCAGACTGTGGCTGCGGTGGCAACTCTGAATCTTTATTTAGCTGACCCTCGTGAATATTCAAGAGCCGAGGGATTTGAGACAATGTTTAGTATCAATTTACAGTTTTAATAAAAGTCAGACAAGGAGATTTGTCGAAACATAATCCTGATTAAAGGAAAATATTAATTACAGGAGGTCATGACATATCTCATCAACAGAAATGTTTTTGTGCCAGTCTACTGGGAAATACTTTTTATCTTATAGAGAGGAAAAATCACTTTCCTCTTTTTAATTATTATCCTTATTAGCCCAGGTGATACTGAGAGTTTTGAGCAGGTTTATTGCTAAGTAAGACATTTCAGTTTAAAGTCAAACTGAGTTTGCTTTGACTTGTGAACTTATTTGGTCAAAACTAGCTTAAAACAACTTTAATTTTATTTTTGTCCAGTGATAGCAACCCCTACATTTGTGTCAGTGGACCGACTGACAATGTCGGTATCCTACTGGTAAACTGATTGGGGCATTAGCCTATCCATGTGGGTGGGCATTAAAAAGAGTCACTTTCCAACAACAACACAAGCTGTTAATCCCTGCTTTCCTCCGTGACTCTGCGTTGTTACTCCTAATTAGCTTCCACTTTCCGACTAAAAGCTAGTTAGCCTAGCTTGCTAGCTTCCACTTTCTGAATGGAATGGTCCTCCCAAATGTTGGATGTTGTAAAGAGATGGCTTAAATCACTGTTGATTGATAGCTAATGTTATGTAGGATGGTTGAAAAAGGGAGAAAAATGAAACATTCGTAGCAGCCCTCTGCAATGAGAAAGCTTAGTTTCCAAAGTTTTATCCTCTCTTGAAAAACGGAAGAAAACATGCATAATAGCTGCAGTATCAATATATTATATTTCCTTACACAAAAAGTGAGGATGATTCAAATTTCAGTTCGACAGAATCAAACCTCTCTTTGATGCATGTTTCACGGCAGCAATCTGATGTGTCGATGTTTTCTGATAATAACACAGCAGACATCTGCAGACATGAGACTGTTCACTGATCTTGATCAACAAGGGCTGTTCTCACACTTCTGCAGCGCTCGAGATGGAAGTGAATGACAGGTGCATGAAATAAAATCCCTCATCACCAAGAGCTTGCATTTTATTTTTAAATGTGGCAACTCTGTGTGTTTAGCAGTATTTCTTTCTTTGTCCAAACCTTTAACAGCTTAGTCTTCAGGAAAGTTGACAGGTTTTGTGACCACATGTTTCTTTTCAGCCTGTCCGAGTCCACCAAACTCTTCCTCCACCTCGCTTCAGGTTAATCAGGTGTAATTTAAAATCCAAAATTCCTGACAGTACATTTTCTGATGGTATTGCCTGTATGTTCTGCATGGCTGTTTGGATCAAAGACTGGTTATCTCTTTTATTGAGCTGTTCTAACCTCTGTCCACTCTCATTACAGGCAGGCAGCAGTGAATTTCCTAAGCAATCAGGACTAACGTTCCCGGCCAGGTATAGACTACGACACTTTAACGAGTTAAAATGCAAAGCCAAGTAGAACATTAAATCAGAGTGAATGAGACACCCGATACCCAGAGTCATCAGGCCTCCAGAAAAGACAAGACAAGACAGTGCATGACATGTCTGCACATAAATACAACAGAGGGAAGCAGATGCAATGTACAGTATTAAAATTGTACATGAACATTATAAAGCTTTATAGTCCAATCTCAGTATCAACTTTTCCAATATATTTTGCTGTTTTCTTCTCAGACTTCTTCTTGAGCTCGGCTGCTGCTGGATATTGGCACAACTTTCTTTTCCAAATAACCATTTTTCTCTACTTCTCTACTAAGTTCATTTACTACCAACTATATACATTACATAATAGCCATCAAACTTATTTTTTAATTGTTCAAAATCCAATACATTACCTACTTGAATATTGACGGCAAGAGCTCTTGGAAAAAGTCCTACATTTCTCATTATGTATAACAAACTTTTAGACTGTCCTCAGCAGAAAAATGACCATTTGTTCAAATAACTAAAATGACCTATGTTTCTGTTTTCCTTACAAACAACCTCCTGTGATCATATGAATAATGTCTGTAGGGCCGGGGTGGAGGCTGGATGTACAGAATTTTGACCACGATCATTCCCTAAACTAAACCAACCGGTCCTGGGCATTTTGAAGAGGAAATATATTTGCATATGTAAAAGTATAGCTACAGGGATTTATAAAGAAGACATCAAATTTTCATCATGGTCGAACAGAGTAGCCACTCAAAGTGCGTTTGCTAACCCCGGTGATCGAATGTGTCATTTCAAACGGAACTCATTGTATTATGAAGATGTTAATTAAAGTGTTGTTAATTCAACCAGGACTGGAATTTTAAGGATTATAACTTTAATTGTCTAAACTTGACCACAGAGGTGGATCCAGAAAACTCTAATCCAGAAACATTTTTGTAACGTTCATATGGTGTTGTTAAAGAATGTGGACTTTCTGACCTATTTGGATCTTGAAGGTTAGAACAAGAACTTATGCAACTAGATCCATATTTTTATTTTATCCATAATGAACTCCCTATAGCTTTATTTTTACATTTGGCAGAGACATGTACATGGTTTTGATCGTGGTCTTGAACCGGACTCAGTCTGCGCTTGGTTTCTAACCTCTTTTACGCAGAGCTCGAGTTGAACTTTAAGACTTTAAGTTTGACTTTTGTGTTTTGTCTTGATTTAAACCAACATTCCTTTGTGGTATAAATAAATATTACATTTTTATTTAATCAGCCTTGTCAGTCAGTGCCAATAAAATGGAGGTTTGTCAGAAGCAGAATAAAATCTGCAATAAATATGTTTTGTCTTCATTTTTCTGCATGTTTGAATTATTTCTGCTTGATTGTGCTTTTGTAAATGTTATCTGTTGCTTAAAATCATAGCGTATCAGTTAACTGAATATGTGCTTTGAAAAGGTGCACACCAGAGAGGAATTTCATTATTTCAGTGTCCCATAATAGTCTATAAGCTGTTTCTGTGGCTTTTCCACCCTGACAAATTTCTAAAAATCCTGACAGAAACACTGAGTACTTATAATTAGTTGACATGAACCCTTGTCTTGCCTGCAGCCCTGATAAAAGAATCAGGGTTATGCATGGTATTCTGGGTAAACTGTGGGTTTTTTGGTGGGGTGAGGTGCGAGGTGAGGGTAGATCTGAGAGTTTCGACGCTGAGATGCACCAGCTGTGTTTATAGATTCCCACTGCACCTGCTGGGGTTACGGAGCAAGTGCACTGAGGGATTAAGCACTGGGGCACTGGGGCACCGGGAGTAGAACAAGGAACAACAGATCCATGTTAAGGAAGCATGTCAACACCTCCCTGGTGTCTGTACTTAAGCTATTCATTGTTGTTGGTTGCTACGTAGGTTTCAAACTAATCTGTGCTTTTTTTTTTCTTAGCTGTTAATCAAATATGCCCAGCTGAAGAGGAAATGTGCCAACTTGCAAAGAGAGGAATCTGTGCAGGAAGAAGAGGAACGACATTAAGATGGAGATAGGGAAGATAAAAGCTGTTGGACAGTTAGATTTAGTGTCCATAGACATTTACATTTTGCTGGAGTGTGCTGGTTCTTGATTACAATGTTGACATTTTACTTGGAATTAACCTGATTAATGTCAATGAGCGTAAAAGCCCATAGCTCAGCATTTCTCATGATCACAGGAGATGGATTAAGAAAGAAGGCTTTCAAATTGAATATACCTCTCCTTGTTCAGCCTGCTAATTGTGCCATTTACCACTACTTGAGTCACTGACCGACGCTATTTAGTCAAACTAATGATGATGCACAGTCCAAGCCATCCCTTGATAATTAAACGAAAGCTCCATCTCTTTTCCTGTATTAGCTTTTTTTTGTGTGTGAATTAACAGGTGCACGCAAAAACATATCGAGCTGTGGCCACTTTGTTCCTTTAACTCACTTGTGGCATTATTAGCTGGGAAATGACTTTTTTTTCCAGAATCCATTCTCTATCACTTGTTATTGATTAGGGAAAGTAAGAACTGTTAGCATTCTTGTTTTGAACGTTTAGCCAGGTGAGCCTGTTTATTGAGCACACAGCATCTGCTCAAAAAGCTCTCACTTACCGAGACTTTCATGTCACGTTTTGGCTTTCGGTGTTTTGGGGAATATTAGAATCTGCATGTTTCAATAATCTCATCAATTTAGCGTTCTTATCGGTCTTATTTGTTTCTTTTTAATGGTTTTAGATTGCTAAAAGGTTCCACTTCAGGTTGTTTCTAGCATGTAATCATTAATGATTCTTATCAGCATTTTCTTTCTGATCTTGTGACATATTTTGTGTCATCTGTTTTATGTTTTTAGTCTGTAACTCATTGTTATTGCTGCCTGTCTTGGCCAGGATACTCTTGAAAAAAGGATTTCTAATCTCAGTGAGACTTTTCTCAGTTAAATAAAGAATCACCAACGACACCAGTCATGCTTAAGACAACCTCATTCGCACCCTGTCTCCCTGACAGTCAACATTAGTTTCTTTTCATCATGAGCACGATCTTTCATTAACATTAACCTTAAGTTTTAGTTGCCTAAATGTACCAGACTAAACCAAACTAAACAAACTAAACCAAACCTTAACCACAGAGGTGACAGATCAGGAAACGCCCAGGTTAATTGTTTTTGTAGTGGTCATATGGGTCATTTTGGATAAACAACTTATTAGTTTTGGTTTGTTTTATTCTGTCATAAAACAACCTACACATAACACACGTTTCCACATATTGACACAATTTTCCACTGAGATTTGTGAGGATTTAAATATATATATTTTTAAAGGCTCTGTGAGTTTCTTTTCGACATGTCTGCCACATCTCAGGAAGGAAGTTTTTGCCCATGGTGGACATGCTCTACACTTGCAGGTTTATTTGCACTTCATGGTTGTTTAAAAATTGAGGCTCCATCCAGATAGGGAGAAAAAAAATCAGCTGTACTGTAATGCTTTCCCTTTTCTGGCCTGATTGACTCTGATATCACCAGTGCCTCTAAAATAAAATGCCCATGTGTCCCTGTAAACACACAGCATTTGTTCTGAGGCAGAGTGGCACAGCAGAGCGGAGCAGAGCTCCTCTCCGGCAGCACTGAGCCTGACCGAGCCAGGGAATAAGTAAATGAATAAATAGGCTGATGTTGAATTTTCCCCTCACTTGCCTCCACTGACACAAATAGGATCTACAGTAATTTATAATGCTGTTAGAGAGGCGGCTCTCTCTCTAACCGAGGTGTCTGTCACCTCGCGTGCAGGAGGCCTCTCAGTGCCAGAGTGGAGGACCTGCAGCACCCTGACATCCTGCTTTGCTATTCCACACACACGGTCCAAAGGCTAAGTGACATCAAGCCTCATTATTGTCATCACATGCCACATTTGTAACTGGTTAGCGAGCAAAGTGTGATAAAATAGGCTGATGCCCCTTCTGAGCGTCTCTGGCTGCACAAGCTGGACCATCCATAATGTTGGGAACCACATCCGTGTGGAAGAAAAAGAGGACGCGGGGTGCTTTTTGTGGCAAAAATACAGGTTTTCTTCTATGCTGTACACTATTTATGTAACAGAATGCTTCATATCAATAACTGTGATGTTAGGGGCCCTGGTGTCACTCTGGAACAGGAACTAGTGAGCTGTAATGACTTTTATCACCTAAAAATGACAAAAAATAACAAGGAGTTCTGCAGGACCTGTAATGCTGGAATTCTATACAACAGAGGCTGTGCAGTCTGTGATATAAGCCCTGCGTTACCATTCATATGCATAGTACTTCTAAATGCATGACATCTCTATGCTGTCTCCGGTGAGCTACTGCACATGTTCATATACTAGTCCCTCAGTTGTATGGTTCTTTTTTATTTTTTTTTTATTCAATCCACGCACAGAAATAATGAGGAGGAAAATCTCCTGCTTGCATCAACCTCAAATTGGCGAAATGAAAATCTGTCTTAAACAAAGGGAAAGACCCCCATGGCGTCTGGGTCTACAGTTTCTGTCACATATATTCCTTGGAGGTTTCATGTGACAAAACACAGAAAGTTGCTTTGTCCCTCCTCTTGTCACGTTACACCCCTTACCCATAGTTTTTTTTCTCTCTCTCTTCCTGTTGTCTGGCTGTCTGTGCTGTCAGCCCATAGCCTGGCACCTGCTCTCATGTTCCTAATTAGTCTCATTTAATTAATTATATACTGCAGCACATCTCCTTATTTCTGGCTTCCTCTGGATTTTATCGCCTTTGTTTCAAACTTGCAGAGAAGATCAGCTCTCTAAAAAGTGTTGGTGCTCAGTTCAGGGTTGCGACCACCATGCCACTGTGTGAATTTAACACTTTTTGCATCATCAGCTCACAACAAGGTGTTTATTTAAAGCATTGAGACGCCCATGACAAAGGGTGGATTGGATGAGAAATCATTAAACATTCCTTCATTAAGTTTCTGTGTATTTCCTGTTTCATAAAAGTGCTTTGTAATGCTGTTAGGGCAGGTGAAGTTGCTGTTTTGCGGTGGGTTGTTGTGTCATCTTGGTAAGGCATACCCTGACGGCATAAGCAGCTTCCCAGCTGCCACTCCATCCTCCTGTTACACTGTGATGCATAATGTGCTAAAGAAAAGGTTTCATCAAATATTTACCACCTGATCAACACAACACAATAGGGAAAGATCAAACCTTTGACTGAATAGGTCAACCACAGACTCATTGAGTTTCCAGCAGAGAAAACAGAACCGTATCAGCTGTAGGAAGACAATAGCTGCACTGTTACATTCTGTGGAAATCCTCGTGCTGTTTTTTTATTCTTTTAGAAAAGTTTCTTTTCTCTCTAGCTTACTTGTACCTGTGTACCTTGAGGTGATGTCATCCCTTAAAGCAGTTTTCTTTCAGATGGGCTCCACATTTAGAAAGGAAGTGCTGTCCTACAACAGCTTGGTCATTCATTTATTAAGTCCTCTCATGTCCAATTTTTACCATCTTTAATCCATTTAGGCCAATTGCAAACATCTCTCACAAATAAAACACACTTTGTATCACCCTGAAAAATATCTATTGTCCAATAGATCAGCAGATTTCATATTAAGCTCACTGTGTTAAAAAATACCTCGTCCTCATTTTCTCAGTCTACTTTACAACACCATCAGTTTGCCCCCACTGCATTGTTGTGTTGTTATGATTTGAGGATTAATGTCCCTTTAATGAAAGGTGATTGCTCTGCAGTATGAACTAAAAATGCACAAAGTGCTGGTTTCATGAGCAGTATTTAGTAGACAAACTGGAACTGTAAAGTAAAGGTTATCACTGGTGACAAAGTCTGTCAGTATAGGATATTTATGGAGTTTTAAAGGGTCGATTTACAATGATGTACAGTAATATGGAGCACTTCAAAACTTATGTAACTCACAAGAATTATGAATAAAGGAAGGACAAAAAAACTGGTGTTTTTGTTTGCTACATTATTTGACATCCAAATGTGTCTTTTTGGGGTAGTTTTTCTTCACCAGAGAAAGTATATTAGGTCAGCTGTTCCCAACAGGTTGGTCGGGACCCTCACAAGGGGTCACAAAGTGAATCTAAAGGGTGGTGAGCTGATCACCCAGGTAGAAAATAAGAAAAAACACAAGATTCTGCTACACAAAGCCATTTTTATTTGTCAGACTGTGATCTTAAATACTGTACAGACCTCTAAAAAGTGAAACAGCCTGAGAAGAGAAAATCGCCCTTTGACTGAACTGATCACAACTTATACACATGCATGACTTAAAAAAGGTTGGGAACCATATTGTATTAGACGCATTTTTCTAGCAGAAGCATGCCTTCTTGGAGGGGTGTTTATGTTTGTGTTGTGTTCGTGTCGAGAGGTCGTGAGAGTGACCTGACTCGCTGGAGCCCTTCCACTGCTGACAGCTGATCAGCTGACACAACACAAGGCCAGATATTGTTTCCTCGATGACTATCAAGTGTTTAAATTTTCAAAGCGGCAATCACACTTCTGAGGCATGACAATTGAATTAGTTTTTTTTTTTTACTAAATGCAACAGCCGTCGCAACAAAAATATTTGTCTTCTCTGTGAATAATTACATTTTCTCCTGCTTTGATTTGGGGTTTGTTTCTAAAGGACCTGTTTATGGAGAGGAAATGACAAGAAGTCGAGTTGACAGGCCTGGAGTGAGACAGTTAAATGCCCCTTGCTGCTCTGGATAATTAATAAATAAAGTACCAGGGGAGTCCTGTCATGGCTTCCTCTATGACAGGGGCTGTCTCCAGTGCGCTAAAGCATTAAATGACCAATTCCTGTCAGGCTAACTTCCACTGCACTCCCTTGGCACCCTCTCTCTCATTCTCCCTCTCTCTCTCTCTCCCCCTCACACACACACACACTGTCTCTCTTTCTTCCAAAGAGAGCTACTTTGCTCTCTTTGCTCTGAGTTTTTCAGCGACTGATGGCTCTAGTTCATTTCTGCTGAATTAATTGGTCCCTGAATGAATTCTGTTGACAGGGCAATTCATCATGTGTTTGGCCTGACAGTGACTGGGGTGTTGGGAGTGTGGTGGTGGTGGTGGTGGTGGTGGTGGTGGGGGAGGCGCGGGTGAGGGGAGCTGCAGGAGAAGCTGGGGTTATAGGGGGGAAAGGATGGGGGTTGATGATCCTGCCCTCTCTTCATACCCGCTTCTATTATTCCCTCTTCTGCTAACAGGAATAGCCTGCATCAAATTCTGATCCCCCCCCCTCACTTCTCTCGGAATATTTCCCAGCTCCCCCGGTTGCAAACAAACACGCCTGGCTGACAGATCCAGCTGATTAGGGAGCTCTTCTGTCTGCTTTGGAGGATATCCTCATTACTGGCCAGTCAGGTAGCAAGCCCCGTTAGCCCGGGACCACCAGCGCCTGTTATGTGGGACCTGACACGTTCACTAAGAGAGGTGCATTGCATTAGGCTTTAATTGCATCATGTATCACAAAATAGCCATTAGGGTAATTATTTACTGGTGAAGGGTAAATGAGGTTTGGCGCTGGGCTGAGCCAGCCAGGCAGCTAGCCTCGTCTTGGCAGAGGTGTGGCGCTCACCTATACGCTAACAGATCTAATCGCTGGTCATTTGCTTCATTTGGAAATATCCTGTCATCCAAACCCCCCCTCCTTTCCTTTTTTTTTTTTTCCCTTTTTCTCACACTCGCTTCCAGTCAGGCAGGGCACTTATTATGTCCAATCAATCAATGCTCACTCATTAGGAACCTCCCCTCAAGTATCCTCTGGATGGCCTCACACAGCAAGAGTCAAAAATGACCTCATAATTGCTGCTCAGGCATCATAACAAGCTAGGCTGCCCCAGTGACACGGCCATACAAACAGGTCTAACACAGGAATTGATGGATACTGGAGAATCGTATTATATATTGCCATATCCAATTAGATACAGCACATAAAGCAGCAGATCCATTCCCTCTTTTCATAACGTCCAAACCAGCGCTCAGATATAAAGACGTGAAATGCATTTTCATATTTTCTCCACAACCCCCCTTGTCTTGGTGTGTCACCGCAAATGATAACATCCTGAGGATTTATTGTACATTTGACACCCCAGTAACCAAATTATAATTCAGTTGCTGCGGCATATTCATAGAACCACTGTACAAATCGCACAGAGAGAGTGTTCAGTCAGCATGTATTAGTGCGGAGCAGCTCGAAAAGGTCAACAGTTAGATCTGACACTGTGGTTTGAAGTTATGCATGATGAGGTTCACTGTTCACTGTTACTGTTAATACAGAAGGGTTTGTTATAACTGCCTAAACTGCATTTTAATACACATCTGACCGCATGAGGAGCTCCAACCTGTTTCTTCTTAAAAAGGAATGATGAACAGCGTTTAACAGATCATATGTTTTCGAGATGTCGTTCCATACGTACACGTTTTTTTCTTGTGCAACTTTTAGGCACAATAATTCAACTTCCTCAGGAGCAATCTACAGAATGAGGTCTACACATTAAGATAATTACTGCTTATCCAGTGAGGAGTAATAACATTAACGTCCCAGCAAGATATGGAGCAAAGTTAGATGCAGAGCGGCCTGTTTCATGTAGAAAATGTGCAGTAAATCAAGATTTCAGCGCTCACGCATTAACCTGATTACTGAACTAGTTTTCATCTGAATAAAACTCTCTTTATTCAAGTTAAACTTTTACTTTGTTGTTATTTTTTAAGATCAAATACGTAATTTTATACGTACGCTTACACTTAGATTTTGTCAATCTGAGACAACCAATGTCATTCTTGTGCTTTTACTGATGATTTTTATTATTTGTGTTTGACAGTAAAAGACAGTGACAGGCGCTGATTAGAGCCAATCAGATCATCCCACCACTCTTATATATAAATATATATATTTATATTCCAGAGGATGCTGTTGTCATCTGGCATGCTGCAGTCAATTTGAGCTTGATTGACAGATACATCCAGGTTCACAGTTTATTGGTTTCAGAGGAGAAAGCCAGATATGCCAATTTAGACAGGAAAGTGACAAAAAAGTTTCCATCTAAACAGAATAATTCTGCTTCTGGGAATTCTCAGCTGGGGGAGAGGAAAGAGTCAAGCTCCTTTTTTCCCCACCTCCTCGTTTAACAAGGGCTGTGAATGACAAACATATACGACAGTTAGGGGCTGACAGAACATCAGCTTTTGATGCTTCACAGGGGAGCTATGAAATAAACAACAGGCAGAGAAATTGAATTACAAAGCAAAAAGGGGGTCTCTCCTCGTGGACCCAGAGGCATCAGAGTGCACCAAAAAACAACTCAGCTTAGTGTGTTTTAGAGGAGCTTATTTTCTCTTTTTACAGTGTTGAAATTTGGAGGAAAATGTGGGATAGAAGGATAGAAATTCAGTATTTTACCTAATAAACTTCATAATATTTTCATTTAATCATATCACTGCTGTCCATGCAGGATCAGAGAGTAAAACGCACTTTTTTGCCATTAAAACAAGATTGAAAATAGTGTCTGGACCAAGAAATGAGTGTCTGAATGAACAACTGAAAAGCTCAACAACTGTATTATATGTTCCCATTCTGTCTGACATCATTTCAAATGTACATGCTGCTTTATCAAGTGCTCCCGCAGCCCAAATCCTTTGCAAATCGTGCCACGCTAATCAGGACAGTGTCCACTTGTTGTAAATCAATAATGATATAACTAAGTCATACAAGGCGGCGGTGGCGGAGGGATTACGGAGCGAAGAAAGAGTGAAAATAAGCTCTAAGAGGGATTTCATGCATAAATCTCTCCCTGCAACTTGGCACAAATTGAATTCAGGCACACTGCTAGAAAAATTAATTCAGCTTTACAAAGCGAGGAGAGGTTAAACACTTTATGTGCTGCTCAGTGATCCAAATCATGGAGAAAACATTTAGAGGCATTCTCACTGTAGCCCCCGTGCACCATGTGATTTATACCTGAAAAGTAAATACATTCATCTCAAAATAGTCTCATTAGGTACCTGAATTCATTGTGATATTGTTTTTGGTTGTTGTTTTTTACCCATCAACACTCAGAATATAAGTTATTTGACATCTCAAGCTAAATGTGTAGACATCAGATGTACTTAACGTGGTAACACTTAATTTTATTACTGTTACTATTATTATAGTGTAGTTTTAAGTAATAGTAAGGACATTTTTTGTTATACATTTGTCACCAATTATAACTTCTGCAGAATGGAAGTGGGATCTTTCCTGTACATGAGACCATTCTGGGTCAAAGTTTCTGGAGGTCCTGGGTCGTCGGTTTGGTTCAACAGTCCCTTTGATTTGACTCCTGTTTTATGTTTATTGGGCAAAATAAAGACCAAATATATCAAAATGTGCATTTTCAAAATGTGGTAGATATGATCACAGCCTCCAGAATTAGAAAATAGCTAAAGCTCTAGATTTGAAAGATTGGGTAAATTCAGTGGTAGAGATCGCATACTATGAGTCTATGCTCAATAGATTAAAAGGTAGTTTGGAAGATGGGACTTCCTCCTGGGTCCTTTTTTGGACTTATACACACATAGACTTGGTCTCTCACTTCTGTATGTGCTATTTATTTAACATCTTTTATTTTCTACACCACCTCTTGTAATTTCCCTGTAACCCTGAAATTTCTTACTGCTATGTACCAACCCCTTCTTTGAAAACAATATAAACTTAAAAGCCAAAAACAATTATAACTTCTCCCATCAAGCATCTGTAACAAGTGTATAATGTATGATTGGTAATATAAAACAGCTGTAATCATTTTATATGAATAAGAATAATGAAGTATGTTATATTTGCTAATTATATTATTACATTATTTGTGTCAAATATCAACAAAGTATTTATTTTTAAATAGACAAGACAACTGAGCAAATCCATCTGCTGCTGAATGCCATGAGATGCAGCTGAAAGCTCCAGGAGAAATCTACAGTAGTAAGTGGACCTTGAGTTGAGACTTTTTGGTCAAACTACTATTTTTGAGGTCAAAAATGAACATTAAAGCTCAACAGTTTTGTATATATATATATATATATATATATATATATATATATATATATATATATATATATATATAGATATAAATAAACTGATCATATTGTTTAATGTAAAATGTTTATCTACAAAGTAACTTTAATTGTCAAATGTACACAAGTAAATGTACTAAGTTACTTTCCACCTCTGGTGTTAAAAACCATTTAAGTGTTTATACACTAGGGGTTCAAATAAAGTGTTACGCTGAACCTAACTTATTATGAATCAAGCTCATGATAAAGCTCATGATAGATGCTTTTTGCATTTCAAGGGCTAAAATTCAAGAAACAAGATCCCATTTCTTCAGGTTTTGTTTTAAAAATTAAAGTATGTGAAATTTTGTGCAAATTAGGACCACAAATAAGAATCCCTTTCATCTGTTGATTATTTTTTTGCTTTTTTGTCTGACCAACACTCCAAAACCCAAATATATTCAGTTTACAATAATATAAAACAGAGAAAAAAAGCAAATCCTCACATTTGAGAAGCTGAAGTCAGTACATTTTTTTCTTCTAAATAGATAACTTAAATGATTAATCAATTATCAGAAATGTCGATTCATCTTTTTTCCATAGTCAGAAACACCATGCAGCTCCTTTTGCGTAAAAGATTTCAGACACTTTTATTATTGTACAAGTGGGACCAGCATAATGAAAGTGATAATACCCATGAACATGAAAGACATTTTTTCTTACTGTATTTACAGAGAAGTGTCTTCACATCACACACAAAAAATCCTTCTACAAAATGAACAATTTGTAAATAACATAACAATTAAATAAACTCCACCTACCTTTAGGTTTACAGCTGAATATGCATATGATGACCATCTCTGCACTGCATAGAATTTATACATATACTTTTCCTCATGAACAACGTGGGTTTTTCCTAATAATAATACTGCTCTCATGATGCATAACAGGCAGCCTGTAAATAAACAGTAACAAGAACTAAGTCTTTGGCAAATGCAAATACATTCACTTGACAGATGAGGAAACCATCATTCCAGCTTGATTCAAAGAAACAACTTGGCCTGAAACATGTGAGGGAGCTGAAGTTAGGAGGGAACATGTTTAAGGCATTTAGCTGAAACCGTCGCCCTGCTTTTTGACGTTATTGGAGTCGTCAGAATCATCCAATCGAGAGTGAATCTGGACGCTTCTGGCATCAAACTAGACAGATGATGATACTGGTTTGACTTGGGATGGCTGTTATATCCTTTTCTGTGGTTGAATGCCAAAGACTTAATCAACTTAAATAGAAACGTGAGCTGTGAGAACATAGTAGTGCACGTCAAGGCAGTGACATGATGGGCCTTGAATTACAGGAAAAACTGTGAAACTGTAAGTGCCTTTTCAGACTGAGACTTATTAGACTTACAGTCAAGTTTCATGAAATAAAGCAAATATGCATCATCATTTTTCTGCATAATAACGCTCCAGTGTTGCAAACCTCCAAAATAGTGCAAAATTAACAAAAAAACACAAAGGCTTTTTTAGCCTGATGACCTCTTGTATCCTGACAAATAAGAAGTAGTAAAACACTAGCCAAGCAGTCAGCAGTTTAGTCGTTACGAATTATAAAAATGAAATAAAAAAATTATTTTAAGAATATATTTACTAGTTTCTTGAAATCTTGCAAATAGCGGGCCATGGTGATATATTGTCATGGCTCCCTCTATTTTCAAACGGATGTTTCTTTATTTATTTCATTTTCATTTTTACATCTTGATTGTGTATCACAGAGAACATGTCCTAATCTTCTCATGGCATCAAAAGCGATCGATTTACTCATGCTGGATGTTTGGTCGGTGATTGTTCAGATGGATAAAAACAACGTTAGCCTGCCACAGTCTGCATGTGCTGCTGCTAATCTCCTCTGATCTCACTGCGCTGCCATCTGAATCGAGAGGGAGACGAATGGAAAAAGGAAAAAAGGCTGCTGCTACATTTTAAGCTCCGGACAGCGTCCCTGCTGAGAGCCGTCAAGAAAAGGAATGTACAGTATTGATCCATGACGGGATGAAACTGTGACACTGCTACAGGGGGAAAATAAATTCTGATATTTTTTTTTATCAGTCTTTTTCTTTTTTCACTTTTTTTTTTAAACCACTGCAGTTAGCCACAGTTTTCATCATGTGTGTGTAGCGACTTTCAGTGTCTCTGGTGATGTCTTGTAGATTTTTTATTTTGGCTTTGTGTGTCCAAAAAAGCTGCGAGGAGAGAGGAGAGAAGTCGTCTGGAGTCCCAAAAAACCGTTAAGTTTCTCATTGTGTGAGCCGGGAACATTTTATGCGCAGTTGCTCAGTGTCCAGTGGACCATGCCGCTCACACCGGGGCAATATGGAGGCTAAGGCCATGGTCCTGCAGGTTGATTTGGTTTCCATGGTAACTAGTGACGGTCATAGGCAGTGGCAGCAGTGGGAGGGGCGGAGCCTCTCGATGCGGCACTATAATAATAAGGGGAACCTGAAAGTTAACAGAAGAACGAACCATTTGAAACAACAACAAATACAGTTTTTACTGGCATTTACCAACTGTGTTATCATTATTATGTGTTTAATTGTTAAGCTGTTGTTTTGCACATTATTCCATACTGAAAAGCTCTTTTACGTAAAATGTTTATGGTTAATTGACCGTTCCCTAAGCCCCACCCCCTTAGTTACTGTTGCTATGCCTGTCATAATGCTTCATGTTTACAATGACGACAGAGGCAGATTTATCACTTGAATTTTTGATAATATTTTAAACAATGGGTCCTTGATATCCAGCCAGCGTCCGTCAGTTTTACAGGCTGAAAAGATAATTTTCGCTGGCAGATTTATCAGCTGTAGCTAGCTAGCTAATTAAGCTAACGTTAGGTCCATGACTTGGCTGAAAATGTCATCTCCAGTTGACTTTTTAATGTTTCCAGCTGACTCGTTTTAAGACGAGAATCTTGTAAAAGAGGTCTTAAATATGCACTCGATGACTACATACATAACATTGTGCTAAAAGACTGAGGCTAAAGCTACATGTCCCAGGCAAAAAGTTAGCATCCTCACCAGCTGATTAAAGATTAAAGATGTTCTTGTATTGCAGTGTGGTGACCAGCTAGATTAGTATTATAAGTATGATAAGGAAAAATGTAAGATCAGACTGTTATTTTGTTCTAACTTTACAACAGAAAATGCTTTTGGATGAGGACTAATTGATGTGTTTGGCAAAAACATAATGCTATCCGCAAATCCAATAAAAAGAAGGACAGAGTTGCTAACGTTAGCCTCAACCCTGATAGCATCCACGACCAGCTTTCACACAGTGGGTCTGCTAGTCATGACAGGGCATTTCATTATTTTTGGTAACCTGTAACCCCACATAATAATGTAATTAGTTATTGATGTGCTCCTGACTTTAGAAGAGACACTTGGTTACTACTGTAAATAGTAAGCTAGTTAGCAGGGCATGCTAATGATTGCAGCTCAGGATAGAGCAGATAAACACACTGTTTAATCCATTCCTTACACTTGTCCTCTTGTATACCACCTTCCAAACTCTTTAAAGGCAGAGTATCGCTCTTATTACAGCCCCTTGCACACCGCTTTGGTATGTGGAGAAACCCAAAGCTTGAAATCCTAAGCCTGCCGTGCCTAGTAACAGTTGCTAAGGCTACAATTGGACAATCGCTGTTGGGTGGGAGGGGTTTAGCAAACGGTCAATTAATCGTTCTCATCCTGTTTATCACTCTCTACTCACTTAGTAATGCTGGGTTGCTGAATCGCCAGGCTTCGTTGTAGGTTGTGTACTGTGGATGACTGTAGGGGTTCCCCGAAAACTCACTCCCTGCAAAACAAAACAACAAATCAATTAGCATTTCAATGCATCAAACCATTACCCCTTCACATGCAGTCATTTCTCGTCATTCAAAACAGGATGCAATTTGAGGGGGAAAATGATAGTCATCGTTGTGCGACCAGTCAAGCAAGTAATTTATTTCTTTTTCATTTCACTTAAGTTATGCAACACTGAACAATACAGGATGTGACACTGAAGGCGGCTTTCCCTGTCCCATTTATGGATATCTACCCATTCTTCTTCCTCCAGTATATTCCAAACCGGCCTAATAAATACAGAGTGGTAATAAACAGTTTCATGCATACATTTTTGATATGCTGCAATAAATCCTGCAGCCTTTCTTGGAGGAATTTTAACCTCTTCAATCTGAAACCCCTCCGGTCTGAGCTCTGGTGTTTGGTTCGACAGAATTTCATAGCTGGGGAAGTAACTTGGAGCATGTCAGTGAGCACTGCTGTTGGTTCAACACGTTTCTTTCTTTTACGAGACAATAAAGGCTAGACTTTATATGAAGCTGGTGAGAAATGGCTTTGCTTTAACAGTGTTTTGCGGCTGTCACTAAATCTTAGCGGTTCTGTAGGATGAATGGGTTGTAACACAAAACCACAAGCCATGGGATTAAGGCCCTCATCTTTTGCTTTGTGCCACATAAGAACAAATGGAAAGTAAAAGTATGTTTGACTTGACGCTTTTCCACCAACATGATTTAACAGTTTTATTAGTCAAAATCCAAAAGTAAATCCGGACTGCACTGCTACTGGGTGCTACCACATCTCCCTTTGTTTTTACTGGCTGCTGTTAAATGGACTCAGCTGTTTGCAGAAGTATGTCAAAAAATGTAAAGTCTCTATATTTTCAAAATAGATTTTCATAACAGAAGGTAAAGAGCACATGCCTACTATGTGCCAGTTTATTTAGACTGAAAGGCTGGTCTAAATTAATCATTTTAATAATAGACAATGTTTAGAAAACAGATCTGCATCAAAATACATATGGTTACAAAGCATCATGGGATACATGTGGCAGATTTTTAATTCAAGTAAGTGTATTAATTCCTGGGAAAATAGCAAAAATGATTGAAAATGCTGTATCTTGCAATTTTAATGGGCCAGTTCACCCAAATCACAAAACCCACCACAAACAAAGTTCAGTTCACCTTCATTGTGCTGATGAGGCAGAAACGTGATGGATACGGTATGTTAAAATCTGAACAAAATAAAACTGCACTGGAAGATAACACTAGATGTATATTTGTAATTTTTGTTAACTGACACTTTGAGAAAAACTTTAAAATAATTTACAAAAGCACATGTTCCTTGTTCCATGACCTGATTTAAGTTTCAATGAAATATGTTTGCACTGTTACCTGCTAACTAACAGACAAAAACAAAAGGGACAGTTAATATGACCTTCGTGGCTGAGGTGATAACGAAACATGTCGTGGCAGCCCTTCATAAAGGAGAAAATGGGAACAGCCAGAGCCTGTGATGGGTTGTGTGATTGGTAAATGATATGCTAACACAGGACACACTCCGCTGGTTCCCCCATCCGTGTGGTTTAATCACATCAAAGCAAAATGCCGGCTGTGTTTTGGTGAAAATGTGTGCGGTGGTGATGCTGGAGCTGAAGAAGCGTATAAGCCCAGCACCAAAACTGCATCCCTGCTCTGCTGCTGGCAGTGAAACACAAGCCTGACCTCCTCAGAGAGACAGCAATTTGAATATTTACCGGGCTCCCATGCCTCTGCCTTTTGACCCTTAACTGTTTGCTGTGAACCTGAACTGCAGGTTAAGTAGAGGAGGGGAAAGGGATATGCTCTGGAGCGCAGAGGCTGGGGAGGGCTGGTAGTGCTGCTTATCGACGGCCGGTGCAAACGGCCACGCGGGGAGATAATGAGCCAATAAGGCAGAGAGGAAAGCAGGAAGGAAGGGAGAGCGACTGTCCTCTCCCCTGTCTCTGATCACTTATTCAGCCTGTCTAATCCAATCATACACACAGACCTAATATAAGGACGTGTGTGCCTTTTACTCTGCAGGTCAATATTTATCGCCTCTCTGCGCCATTTGGCTAAGTCTCTTCCCTCTGCTTCCGTGGCTTCTACACGTTTTGAGGGCAATGCCACCTGTTAAACAGACCTTAATGGCAATACGAAGCAGTGACGTCGTCTCTCACTCACCAGGAACCATTCCAGCAAGTGTGGAGGTTGGGTAGCTGCCCTGGCCTGTGGGGGGGACGTGAGGGGGATACCCAGGTAAGGTTGTGTTGGCCATATCTCGACCTGGAGAGACAAAATAAACAGACAAAAAACACATCAGCAGCGCTTTCCAGTTTTCATTTGTGACCTGGAGAAATATCTTCTCTATAGAAAATGTCCATGGTGATTTTACTGAGATTTTGGCACTTTTTTCTGATTCAAAACTGGAAGCTCTGCATTAAAATTTTAATAAAATTTGGGATCGAATATACTGTAGTGGAAGAAGTATTCACAGCCTTATGTAAAAGTAGCAATACAGCATTGCAAAAATACTCTATTGCATGTTAAAGTCCTGCATTCAATTAAATATTATCACCAAAATGCACAAAAGTACTCATCATCATTATTAGATTTATTGAATTACTGGAATATTATTACTAATGCATTAATGTGAGCAACATTTTGATGATGTAGCAGGTGGAGGTGGAGCTAATTTGACCTACTATACATATTGTTGGTTTGTTAAATCTATACAGATTTGTCATATTTTACTGATTTTATATTTCATATTTAAATATATATATGTATATAACTATATCTGCAAAATAAAAGGTGGTGAAGTAAAAAGTACAATGTTTGAAGTATAAAGTAACATAAAATGGAAATACTCAAATGTGCTTAGTTACTTTCTATCTCTGCTTTTAGTGTTCAATTTCAAAATGCAAACCAGCTACTGCGATTATATACTGCAGCTATTTCACCACTTTTGACAGACAAAAATATGATGTTGCTACAGACATCATGCCTCATCACCACCACCGCAAGTCAGTCAGTGCAACAACTCCATGCTCACTGTAGTTTGGGTCAAACGTTTCACAGAACTTGGTGCCATTTAAACCTGTTACTAAACACCAGAACGCATCAGCCCGCCTCTCTAACAAAGTGAACTACAAACAAGAGAACACCAGATGCTGATTTGAGGAAACTGAATACTGGTCACATAAATTTGTCCCCTCATTACACAGTTCGAACTTGTCTAAATATAGCAGCCTTTACTGAATCCCATAAGGCGCTTCTCTTTTCCTCAGTGGCTGTAAAGTCCGAGCACACTGGCCCCTCTGCGGAGCTCCACCCATCCGGCTGCAGATATTCAGCTCTGTAATTGACAGTGACGGTTGGGTCGTCCTCGCTAGCCACGGGGGCGTTTGGACAACGGCACGTAACCCCAATCTGCCGGGGTAGGAGAGGCCCCTGTTATATTGTCAGCTGTGAGGGCCACTTGGACTCAAAGGAAAAATCATCTCCCATTGGAGCTTTAATGAGGATCTAGTGGATGAAAGGCACTGTAACACCACAAGACAACTGTTGTCCATGTTGCTGCCTTTACAAAGTCCAGAGAAACTCTCAACTATCGGAAGGAAAACTTTTTACTATGATAACCCAAAATAAAGTGAATTCACAGCCTGGTGGAGTCTTGTTTCATTACACCTTTTGAAGTGGAGCTTTTGTTTGTAGAACACACTTTTTGCATCCTTTAACATCAGTGTAGACAGAAGTATTTTTCTGTTTTACGCCACATAATTACAAGATCAGGTCTGTTTATGTTGTTTGTATTTTTGTATTTATTGTTAACAATGTTTTTATGCTGCCACCTTTGCCAGGTCTCTATTGAAAAGGAGATTTTAATTTCAACTAAGCTTTTACCTGGTTAAATAAAGGAAAATAAATGAAAATAAAGATAGCATTTTTGCACCTGGTAGCAACAACAACCCCCCCCCTTTTTTTTTTTTTTTTTGGTTTGGTAAACGACACCACACCTGAAAGGTCTCAGTTTAAAGTGTTTGTGAAAAAAAAGAAAATAAATGTAAATGTAAAAATATTACATAATACAACAAAAAAATCAGCAAATATGATTCAAAAAAATACATTTTTGTCATGCTTCATACTGAGAATGCAACCTCCCAAGTACAAAACACATTTATCTGTCTGAATACTGAAAACTGAATTGTGCTGCCAATTAGCATTGCTAATGAGAGCATAAACCACAGGCAAATTTAGATATTGACTTAAAAATCCAATTCGTACATGTGCAATAATATGAGTAACTTATTTGTTTAATTGCGAGTGAGCGAATGAGCGAATGAGCCCTCTGGGTATTGAAGTACCTGCTACTACAGGCTGGCAGGCATACTGACTGCAGTGGGGGCCACGGGGGCTGGGGAGTGAAACGGCTGGTGAATCTGGTGAAGAGGCAGGGTGGCAGGCCTGGAGGTCCACAGGACTCAGGCCTGCCAGGGAGGAGGAGGAGGAGGAGGAGGAGGAAGTGGGGGTGGAAGGAGACATGGAAGCCTTGTATGGCTCTTTCTTAACGTAGGGTGAAGATGGATGGATGAGGCACACGTGACTTTCTATATTTGCCACATACATACATACATTATATCTGGACACAGACATAAAGTCAAAAATACAAACACACAAAAATACTGAAATTAGAGGAACTTGTTTTCAAGGAAGTTGTCATGTGACACTTCCAGCAGTTGGTCCATCGAAGTATTGACTAATTTTGTGGACTTGTAGAATTTAAAAGTTTGAGATATTCCCAATACTATTCAAGTACAGTACTACATCTACTCCAATACATTTCTGAAATGTTGTACTTTTTACTCCACTAAATCTATTTTACAGCTACAGTTCCTAGTTACTTTGCAGATTAGGATTTTATACACAAAACACACTGTATGATCTGCTAATAGACTATGGTGCATTACTTTAGATTAAACTACTAAACAGTATTTAAAGTGCTTTACATGAGCTCCACCCTGACCTGCTACTTCATTAAAATGCTGCTTAGATTTTAAAGCATATGTCATAAAAGTTCAATAATTACTATATACTGTATGTAATAATATACTGCTCTAAAAGGGGTCATTCTGCATAATGTGTGACTTTTGATACTTAAGTACATTTTGCTCATAAGACTTCTGCATATCGAGTTATATCTAATTTTTAATGCAGCACTTGATGTATTTTTCATTGTGGTATTGCTACTTTTGCTCAAGTAAATTATATGAATACCACTTCCACCACTTTTACCACCTTTTTTAAGTCAAAGCTTCCACTTCTGCATCAGAAAATGTACCTGCATCTTACTAAAAATACCACACTGTTGGAGGAGTTGATATTGGCTGTCTGTGGAGCAGCTCCAAGATTTGTCTCTGGATGACACAAGTTTGTTGCTCAGCCAAAGAGAGATGAATTCAAAGTCACAAAAGCAAACTATAAAGCTGTAAAATATATCAGAAAATACATATGAGACATCTATTTGGAAGTTGGGTTCTCCCTTAAAACACATGCCAAAAAAGAAGAAGAACTTTTCCATTTGTGATCATGAATTGTATGATAAACGATTCAGTCTCATGTTGAACAACTGCTCTCTATTATTTGCAGATCTGAGCACTGATGGCTGTATTGTATGAGGCCGGGTGAGATGTGTCTTTTGGTTAAAGCGCCGAGACTCGAGGGCTGCTGCGTTAAAGAGCTTTACAGAGAAGAGTGAGGTCATGCCAGACCTTTCATTTATAATAAGAATTAGTTAGCCACAAGCCAGTGCACATAAGTCAAAGGGAGCCGTGGGAGTACTGTAGGTGGGGGGTCCAGCAGGGGTGAGGCCATTGTGTGTGTGTGTGTGTGTGTTTGCGTGTGTGTGGCTGTGTGTGTGCGTCAAGTGCAGACATTGGTAACTATTGTCTAACAGTCTCAGCAAAAACTGACCCAATCTTTTCTTCATTATTATTGCAGCAGCTACAGCAGTCACACATGTTTAATAAAAGTAAATACTCTTATCTCTTCATTACCTCACTTCAAAGAGATGAGACACATAATGAGGACAGGATCCCCGTTTTTACCGCACAGTCTCAAGAGAAACCTCTAGTTTAATTTCTTTAAAATATGGCAAAACTGGGGATAACTGGGGCTAAACCAATAACACTTTATCCTCTACTTTTCCTCTTCAGATACTGATTCCAATTCAGACTGGCTGACACTGATCCGATACCAGTGCTGTGTTTTTTTGTTTATTTCACTGGTGATACTGATCAATTGTGAGGCTGTAGCAACGCATCACTTCTTAACTATAAGTGGACACTCTCATACACCAAAGTCCACAAATGTTTGTGCAAATCTTAACAATATTCTTCTAGAAGGTTTAAAAAATTGCATTTTTACAATTTTATACCATCAGTGAATGATTGAGAAACTGATAATGATCCAGTGTATCGGATCAGGTCATCAATACCTTCATTGGAGACTTCAATCTTAATTCTAACCTTAAATAGCAACAATAAAAATAAAAGCACAAGTTATTGTTTGAATATGTAAATATATAAAAGAAAAAGATTGGAGATGTGAAGAATATGTTTTCTAAAAGGTTTGTATTACCCAGTTAATAAATGCGAACATCAGTCTATGTATGCTGAACGATCGCCATCATCTTCAGTCTTTTTCATCACATGTTGACTCTGATAATAATAATAATCCCAGCCTCTGTTGAGTCCTGTTTTTGTATATTCCAGGATGCAGTTGGCAGTGACTGCCAGCAGCTCTCTGACTGTTGCTTTATGTCCGCTTTAAAGCCCTCTTTCAGAGAGGCGCCGGTTCGGAGAACTCTCTGTACAGCAATGATAGCCTCATTAGCTGCTTCCTAGCCTTTGTTGTTTTTACAACAGAGATGTGTGTCCAGATTCTCATTAAAAGATGGGCTTCTTTATATTGTCTGCTTCCTCTGACAGTCCCCTTAGATTGAACGCCAGCAAATCAAGCTATTTATTTTCCTCTGCCCTCTTTTTCTTTCCTGGCGAAAATCAATTGAAAGATTTTTTGGTTTGCTGTTACAAAAGCCTGTTGATTTCTGTCATAATTTGAGAAGTGGCTTGCAACAGTCGCTGCTGAGCTGGGAATACAGTATTTCCTGCTTTAAGTGTGCCTTGAAACATCAGATTTTTACAGACAAGATTGTTTAAGTCTTTGCAGGTATTTGACAAAAAAGGTACAAACTGAGAACAAATGACAGCATTAAGTAGTACTGGTAATTTTACCTGATTTGAACTACACAGACAGTTTCAATTATTTTACCACTGCAAAAAACTTTTTTATCAACACTTGATTATACTGTGAGAAGACAAAGATTCATGGCTTTTTATCTCAACGCACAACAACGTGACAAGAAACGTTATGCTCAGGTTTTGCATTAACATCAACTCAGTGTCTTAAAACACAAACAGAAAAGCAGGGTGACCTTCTCTTTATTTGGCACAGGAACAAAGTCGTTTGTGAATGACTCTTTTGCTTGCAAGAGTATTAAATTTAGCATGACAGGGACACCTTCATGTTTGCTACAACAACAACCAAAAATCTTTGACCTCCATTTTCTAGGCTATATGCAGAATGGGGCAATTTATCACAAGCCAAAAAATCTCAGCACCCTAATTAATTACAACTAAGTAAAGAATGTTTGGAGAGCCAAATTGCTTTAATTCCCCAAACACCGGCTGAAAGTCATTCATTATCAAATGTGTGCTCAAAGGTTAGTTTGCTTTTGTGAAGACGAAATAAGCATTAATTTCGGAGCCTGGGCCTGCGTTTCCCCCCGTGGGGAGACAGGCGAGCGGTTTGTCATGAGGCCACACATCACTGACGGCAGGTTCGCTGTCTGATCTTTGCTCGCTGCTCACTGGACAACGGCAGGTCTTGATACCTTCTGTGTAGTTCAGCCTGAGAGTGCTCCCTCACCTTAATTGAATGTTTAGTGTGGATAGTTATGTTTGCTGGATGACGTTCTGTTTAGAGAAAGGCAAAGGAGTGTGCAGAAGCAGCTGCTTGAGGAGGAGAAGTGTCATTGACCCAGGGGCTTTAAGCCTTTGGAGGCCTCCATTAACAGACCCAGCAGGGAATATGTTTAGAGAGTCTTCAGTATGCAGTCACTGAGTGGAGATGTGTAAAACTCCCACTGAGTGCTCATGGGAATCCGCCCAACGCTTGAAGATGGCTCTTAAGTCTGAAGCACCATAAATAAAACAGGTGGGCTCTGACTAATTTCAGGAAATACAGAAACTCTCTATAGAAATAGTGGACAATTGGCCGTATCAAGGCCATCTCTCCATTTATTTCTCAAAATACACAAAAAAGTTCCGAGCTCCTCCTTCTGCTATTCATAAATTCACCCACGGCTCACACTATTTGAATTTTAAGCAGTTCGAATGAACAAGAATAAGAAGCACTTGAGATGAAATCCATCTCTCGAAGGGAATTCATCAAAGAAATTACTTCCCATATCAACAATAGAAATTACCTCACAATATGCAATTGTCCTATCCACATATTCATGGAACCCTTTGGTGTTTTTATGGGGTAAGAGGGACTATTTAGCAGGTAATACAGCATTAATGTGGAGGGAGAGGGAGGGAGAGAGAGAGAGAGAGAAAAACTGTTTTAATGGAAGTGGCTTCTTGCCTCTGAATTTCGATGATGTGCACAATACCCTTAAATCCCTTTCTTATTTGAGCCTGCTTTGCAGGTACTTTTGAGCCTTGATAGGATAAGCAGAGGACACAAAAGATTTCTATCTCTCAAGTCTTTCAGTTCACTGAGAATCCCGATCTCTGGCAATGAGCACTTCATGAATCATTCATTTTTAATAGATTATGCAAATTCCAGGACATAAAATCAACAAGATCAATAACTGCAGGCGTTTTAATTGGTGTTCGAAAACATTTTAAGGATGAACATAATCTCCAGTTCTTTCCCCCGTAAAGACACAATTAATTTGAAATTGGATCTCGGCCTAAATACTGCAGATAATTTACTACTTTTTGCATGGCTTAAAATTCCTCTGGTAGGCTTATCGCTGGCAAGTAAACTGTAATACTCAGCCATTAGAGAGACCACACACCTGAATATCACACAGGCAGGCACTGAGGGAAAACCAAGCAGAGGAGCCACTAACCAAATACTAATTACCAAGTGGAAGTCAGAGTGATGTTTGTTCCATTAGTTTGACCTCTGAATGCTTTATTCCCCTGCTTCCAGTGAGATCTACCACCAGAAAAGGGCACGGAACAAACTTATTTACTAACACAAAAGCAAGTAATGTGCTTTTCATATATGAGTTACACACACACAGACACACACACACACACACACACACACTGGATATGCATACAATACCATCTTTCTTCCTCTACATGTCTCTTTGCACCTGTAAAGCAGTAAGGAGACCCTCTCTGCGGAGACCATCTAAAATATCCCAGGTGCAAACAAAGCCGCCTGCAGAACCAGGCCTGCTTTCTACGGGGCCATCAGTGCACAAAGGACAAACACACACCTTTCTTCTCAGGAGGCCTGCCTTACAGGGCAAATCTACCTCCCACATATTAATGAGAAAAGGGCCCTTTCTTTTCTCATAAGACTGCTTGGCTATCATTTGAGAAGGGGGGCCGCTGCAATTTTCAATCACCCTGTCCTCCCCCACGCAGAACCCGTTGCCTTTGATGGCGGCTGCATAATTATATGAATTTTAATAAAAGCTCTGTATATTAATCTCAGGCCCCCGACAGTCATCGTAAACTTTCAGTAAACTTAACCTTCTTCTTGGTAATAACACGGCAACAACGAAACAATATTTCAATTAGCCAGGCAGTCATTAACTGTGACAAGGAGAGGAGACGATGAGGGGGGGGGGGGGGGGGGGGAGATAGGAGGGTGAAATAAATGATCATGGTGTTAGAGTTAGGCGGCAGAAATGCCAGAGCGTATTTACTGAGGCACATTACTCGTGCTTTGAGACACACAAACTGTCTCCCGGCGAACAAATCACAGGAGCAACACAGCAGCAGCCAACAAGCAGTCAGTCCTGGTGGCCTTTTTTTGCGAGACCTTGCTCTGATACACAGTCATAGTTCTGATGTGCTGACACCCAAAGGTCCTTGTCCAGCGGTGACTGAACAGCTCGCCCCACCCCCCGCCCCCCCAACAATCTCTCTTATCGCCCTGCTTGCTCAGCAAAAAAAACAGACGGAGGACAGCTGCTAAGCTCTTATCGCATCATCGTACCACCTTTTCAGCTCAGAGTGAAATGGTATTAAAAAAGTCTTCACACTTAACTTTTTGGTTTGCTTTTATTTTCACACATTTCATTTTTTTTTTGTCAATTGCACAAAGCATTGTTTTTCTTGTTCTTTTACATTGTTCAAAACCCCCTCAGCTGAAGCTGTGGCTCGGCAGCATAAAGGCGTACTGTATGGCACTTGATCTTACCTACAGGGTAGCTTTGCGACACACTGGGGCCCAGGTCTGGGTTGGCGCTAGAGGATAAACTGGGCTTGACTTCGTCCAGGCTGGAATTCAGGGCAGGGAGCGAGTACTCATTAGCCTGGGAAAAGGACAGTTGAATCATTACACAACCAAACAATACCTAGATGGAAATCCTCCCTTCTCCTCCTCCATTAAGCGCTCCACACAGGCCTGTGCGAGTATAAATTTGTATGAGAGCATTGTGTGTGTGTGTGTGTGTGTGTGTGTGTGTGTGTGTTCAAGCTGCAGGGTGGCAGTTCAAGCATATCATGAATGTATTTTGGTATTGTCTGAGAGGAAGTGGGATTTTGAGATGAGTGAAAAGCCAAGGCGTCAGCTGGCCCTTTGTGCTTGACTGCAGTCCTTCCCCTGATCAGCCAAGGGAGAAAGCAGTTCTGCTTTGTTACAGGCACACCATGTGGCCCTGTTTGAGAGACACCATTCGCCTATTTTTTCTCTTTTTGCTTTTAATTTGGAGTCTAAACCACCTTTAAATTTCATTACCTCTTATCTCTGAATAGAATCACTTGTACAACTTGCCCTTTTTGTTACCATTTAACTGTCTGAGTTTTTGCTTCTTGTGTGCATTCAGATGTTGTGTTAAAGGAATAGTTCACCAAAATCACACACAAAAACCCCCCACATATTTTTAGCACTAGCAGTATCTAGTGATGCAGATGATTTGGTTTTATGTGCCCAGGTTTTGAGATGTCCACCTCTGAAACGTCCATCTCAACCCCACTTTAACGGAGGTGGGTGGAATTTGTGCATTTGTGCTGCTTTAATCTTTCAAAAACCATTGACATTTTTAATTAAACGGTAGGGCTCTGTATTGCTTGAAACGTGGTAGTGATACTGAGTACCAATATTAAAACAATACTTTTTCATTTACTTTTTAAATACCTTACTTTTTTGTTTTTAACAGAACCCTTTTTTTCATTTAACGAATGAAACCAAACTCCTCAAATGTTTGATGTTTTCTACACATGGCTGAAACCCTAAATAGTCTAAATTTGGCAAAGTTATTATTTAAATCAGAAGGTATGTGATTTGGAAATAAGTAAACAAGATTTGATGCTGACTCTTTTTGATTTTCAGTGCTACGGACGATATATTTCAGTTGGTGCCAAAAAGTATGTCTTTCCAGAAACAATGTCCTGGTTACTCTGGATAATCAACAGAAATCAGTTTTCCTTGGGACTGTTTTCTGAGTAGAAAGTAGTTCCAGTAAAAAAACATTCACAGCCAAGTCTGTGGGTTATCCAGAGTAACCTGGACATTGTTTCAAGAAAGACTGAATTTTTTCTAAAGAAAATGTTTCAATACTTTGAGCTCCACAAATTAAATCCCATTCAGTGGAGGAGGCAGATATCTAAAAATCTCAGCAAATAAAACCATCTTTTTGTAATTTGGGTGTATTTACCCTTCAATAAAAATACTCATATATAAATAATATCTCCCCAGCTCGTCTCTCATCGTCATGTTTCCTTTTGTAAATCCTCTAAAAGACACTCATGGCAGATGTTAGCAGGTTTTTTTAATGAGATGAGACTTCCGGAGTCTGAGTGTTGACAATGTTTGTCCAAAGCCCAGTGTGAGCCTGAGTGGCTCAGTGGGCCGCGCTCCCACAGGGGGACGCCCGTGACCCCGCTCTTGTCTGCCACTATCACCGATAAACTCTAATTGTCTGCTACAACTGTTCACTGGCACAATGTCGGATGTTTTCCTCTATTCTCGGAGGCTTCAGACGCCAAACAGACGTTTTATCATGCAGATAAAGGGCAGAAGGGGGAAAACTGAAAAGATAGGTCTGAAAGAGATGACCAAATGGCTAGCAGAAGTGTGGGAGGGGTGAATCCATTGAGTTTTGCATCTCCAGAATGGGTTTTTAATGCCTCGCTACAGAACCCAGACACTGGCTAATAGGGCCACATTTTCCAGAGGAGGGCAAAAAAAAATAAAACGTGAAGCACCCATGAAAGGGAAAGTGCTCTGATTAATATTGCATTAAATTAAACCTGATTTTTCTAGTTCCTGGCCTCCTTTTTTCTTTTTTTTTTCGTCCCTTAACTTGCCCTCTTTTTTAGTCTAACCCTTTTCCCTCTGCCTTTTAATACTCTCCCTGACGCTTTTTGTGATTGCAAGTCATTTCCAATTCGTTTTGGTATTGATCTTCCAGTAGAAATCAGTTTTGTAATTAGCTGCAAATTAGGCCCTCTTCTGGAGGTGAGGCCTGTCCCACTGATTTATCACCTGCGTAATTCGCCCCGATTGGAGAGAAATTAAAATGAACTCAATTAGGCGACTGCTTTTGCTTTATGGGTCCGACTTGTAGTTTGGTGGGAGAAATTAATAGTCTCTTGTTGTTTAATAGTATAATGAAAGTAAATAAAGGTTATCCATTGTAATAAGCCCAGAGCTTTTAATAAGCGGTGGTTTCTGGCTGTCGTTTTGGCGTGGGGGTGGCTGTTCCCCAAATGCCTCTTAATTTTTGAAATGAGGATGGATGGTGAGTGCGGTTTTAATGTCAGAAGGAAGGAGCGGGAATATACGGTTTCATACATCCATTTCACGAATACATGTTACAATAAAGGCAGCCTTCAGGACTGCGTCAGTCATTAAACATCAACATATGACACAGAATTGGAAAATAAACAACAAAGGCAGGAAGCAGCAGTTGAATAACACAGCAAAAATGAAGAAAAATCTAGGTATTGATTAATTCCATGTTGCCTTACTGTTATTCTCAATTATAGGGGATACAAGGAATGTGTTTTTCCTCACAAAATCAATAATGTGTGGGAGTTTTCCTGGTGATCCCTCCAGCATTATACGTGCTTGGTTGTAATCCAGTGTTTGGACATCTCTGACGTTTGTTTAATTAGCTTTAGTTTCTGGATATGGTTTGGGAATATTTGTGACAAAGGTGTTTTTTTGTGCTTCATTCAACATCACATGCACAATTTGGGTGTATTTACTGTATGTGAAGAATAAAAAACGAAAAAAAAGTGGTGAGTTGCAGTGCTACTAACCTGTTCAGGTTTGATATGCTCCGATGTAGGGAAGACGTCAGGGTACGAGGGGCGTTCAAAGACCCGGTCCAACGCTTCCAGCTGCTGCTGGGTGAAGGCATCTGCCCTAAGGTGTTTCCGTAAACTCTCCACACTACCCTGAGAATCACTGTTTGGGCCAGAACCATCTGAACCATCTACAAGAAGAAAGAGCAACAATCGAGACACTGACCCTGGGATGCTGGCCTTTACTTCAAGCTATGCACTTTATATTCTCCTCATGTTTTTTTTCTGCACCACCTCTGTGGGGGATCTGAGGAGGACAGAAAGGGATGGAGTGCAGGTTTTTTCCGCTCCTTAATGGCTGTAGTGAGCCACTGGCTACATCACACAGGCTTTTTCCTGCACCCCCCACCACAGTAGTAACACCATCATGATCTGAAAGCCCTCTGGTAATTGATGGATTACCATCACTTGCAAATATATACATGTTGTGGCAAGCATGTATACTAATGAAAGCAGCAGCTAGCCCATTACAGTGCCTTTTCATTCCAGTCAGAGGACCCCCCCCCCCCCTTTCCTCCCCAAAACCCGACTGGCGCTCACTGAAATCAAGAGCAGTTTTTTTTTAAAGCACAATTTCCCTTTCACAATTCAATACTGCTTTCATTCTCTGCGAGTGTGTGGTTCCATTTGGAAACAGCGGCGGAGGACAAGAGGCTGAATAAAATTGTACAGTCTAGTTCAATCATCCTGCTCTCCAAACACAGGAATTTTCTCCTGACTCCTGACCTGATTACCCGACTGTTGGGAGAAGGATGCCTTAGCTTTTCCCGTTGTCATTTGTGTGCGACGCTTTAAAGCCTTTACAGACCATCCTAGCATACCTCCCACCCTCCCTCCCCTTTTTCCTCCCTCCGTCTCTCCCCCAGCCCTTCTCCATCACCCCCACCTCTCCTGGCTGCAGTGGCTGTGTCTGTAGGTCTCCTCCCCGGATCCCAGAAAGCTTCAGCTCCCTTACAAATCTGTCATTCTAAATTTGCGGCAGATTATGTTCTCCCCTCAGTGGGAGAGTGCTGATATATGATATGCAAGGCCCCTATTGATTGCCTGATCTGGTGGCAAGAGGGAGCTGAAATGAACTTGAAATGAACATCATGCCTCAACTCATTGTGCGTATAATACTCTACTTAATCCCACATTTTTCTCTGCCATGGAATTCAATTGATCAATCATGTCTGTGTGATAGTACCATTTGGGAGGGTTATTGCCATTCTATTCTGCTGCTTGACCTTTTTTCACAGGCTGAGGCCAGAGGATGAACCCGACTCTCCCATGAAGGGCTGAAGGAGCTATAAAAGAGAGTGTGAGTGGGTGTGTGTGTGTCTGAGGACGTGCGAGTGTGTGTAACCTGAAATTGTGCTGATAGCTGCAAAAATGTCAAGCAATAAATAAGTTATGGGTTTGCTAACAATGTCTTGTTAGCTATTTATTCTATTTTCACTGCAGAAATGAATGCAGGACCTATTTACAAGCGATGCACCGATCCGATACACCGGATCGCTATCGGCGCCGATACCGACCTTATTGTGTGGATCGGGTTTTGTCCATGATCCACATTAAATTTAGCTTCTTTGTCACCACAATTATAAATATTAAAGGCTTTTGCTATGAGTTCATTCAGTCATGGCGGGCTGCCGAATCAGTTTTTAGCAGCACAGTAATCCCTGTCCTCATGTTACCATCCGTAAGGGTAAAGAGAGCACAGGTAGTGTATTGGTACTCGGTATCAGCAGATACCCTGAGTTAAGGTATTGTTACTGGGAGAGAAAAAGTTGGATCGGTGCATCACTATCATTTACCCATTAAAGTATCATCTGTTATGTCGTTTAGCTTGTGAAACTCTTGATTTTACCTCTAAATTCCTTCTGACGTCTTTTCCACACTGTATGAGAGTATGTCACTCTCCAGTGAAAACCATACAACTCCAAACTTTGTGACACATAAATTGTAGGATTACATGCTCCTTAACCATTTCAAAATCCACCATATTATCTCAAAAAAGCTTTGTCGTCTAGCTTAAAAGATGGCTGTTTTCTTCGTTTCTGAAAGGATGATGTGTTGGAAATACATAGTTTTCAGAAGACAGTGATGTATGTCATGTATCTGTTTGTTTCAACCTTTTATGCAGCTATATTTGCTCACACTGAGTGATATAATCAAACCCAAGATATTGTGTTTTCATAGCCGTGCCATTACATCAAATTGAAAAATTTCTAGATGTTTTGATGCATCATTTTACACACATTTTACCCAAATATTGCCATAATATTTTAAACTTTTGTGTCTTGAAAGATTTTGAAAGAAAGTTTTGTGGTTTTGAACAACGCATGAGTACATAACATGCTTTTAAAAATGGACACACTGGTGGGTGTAATTTAAAGGAAAAGTTTTGGGAAATAGAACAAAATTTGTTTAATTGGGGAGAGTTAGATGAGAAGATCAATACCACTCTCGTGTCTGTCTGTTAAATATGATGCTGCAGTCAGGAGATGGTTAGCTTATAGCATAGCATAAAGACAGCTAGCTAGAAACAGCTAGCCTGGCTAAAAAAAATCTTCCTACCAGCATGTCTAAAGCTCATTAATGAACACGTTATATCTTGTTTGTTTAATTAGTGCAAAAATCAAAGCGTAAAAACGACAAGCGATGGATTTATGCTACCTAATGGACAGATTTGACTCATCCAATTCTTGGGAAAAAAGCAAATTTTGGACATTTCTGAACATTTCGGTACATTCAGGTGAATATTCAGCTCGTTTTCTGCACAGCCTCAGTGAAGGGAGGCCCTCACCTACTGTAGCTGCTGCTTGTCACTTTATCAAACTCAGTTGTTCTCTTTGCTACCAAAGCAGATAGAGACATTAATTACTTTCCATCAGCCGGCCCGAGCCACAACACCTGATCAATACCCCCCCCAACATATTTGTCATTCACCACTGTGGAATACACTTCCCACACACAAGACAAACCATCCTGGGTCAACCTACACACTCTTCCTCCCACTCAGGCTGAGGAAAGTCCCATCTGCCTTCCCAGCTACTGATTCCCATCTGACAAACCAGCAACAACTGTGTTTTGTTGATGAAGATGCTTCCTCAAGCATAAATCAAGTTTATACATCCTTAATAATTTTCGAGACTGTCCTCCCAAGAAAAACTAAAGCATCAGTCGCTTCAGCAAGTGTCCCGTTCAAGAGACATATACGTTCGTATTATTGTAACCATGACGACAACAGTCCCCTAACCATAACAAAGTAGTAATTTTAACCCAAACCATGCTCTTTCCCTCTTTCCCTAACCCTAACCAAGTTGTTTTAAACCTGTTGACAGAGGACTTGTTGTCATTTTCTTACTATAAGTATATATAATAAAAACACTTTTTTTTCCCAAAGTCAAATGAATACTGGTTGTTTCACATGAGAGATTTCTGTATTTGTGTTTCGTCTGAGCTCAAACTTCCATGCATGAATCAACAATATAATAATCTGATGTTGGGTTGTTTGTTTAGTATGTAGCATGTTGTAAATCAAATCTGCACACACCTGATGAAGCAGATTAGTTGAGATTTTGGCCGTTAAGTTGTACTAATTATGTTTTTTTTTTCAACTTTAACTTTGATTTTTGTTTATTTAGTCATAAATAATTATTCTTTAATAGAAACATCTATAATTTGAAAAAGTTTTCAAGTGTCTATAAGCACTTATCGTCACTACAAGAAGTCAGATCCATTATTTGGACATTTCCAAATCTGCCCATTATGCAGCGGGGACACTAATCTTTGACCACAGTGGCTTTGTCGGTGTGTTACACGCTTGTCCCGCTCTGTGGTCGTTTATTGATCATCGCTGAAGTTGATTGTATTCATCTTGACATCGGCCTGTATTAACACTCTGGTAACAAGAGAGCAGCCTCTATCAGATCAGATAACCAGATAACCAAGCAGACTCCTCTCTGCGGGTTTGGCACCCAGAGGTCGCGACCCCTAGCAGGAGGCTTTAGCCAACAGCAACTCCGGGAGTGGGAGTGAGTCTGAGTGACCGCCCGCCAAACAAAAACAGAACAATTATCATGAATGAAGTGCAGATTGAGTGTGAATAGTAGTTTTTTCTGAAAGTCTGACTCCAATAGAGGAAAAGAATGATTTCAGAATAAAAGTTTCAACTTTTTCACGCAATGAAAATGGAGTTTTTCATGTTAAAGGCTCGGGGAGGTGAGCTGGTACCTTGAGGTCACTAAAGCCCCCCTCAGATGAATGAGCTTACACCCCCCCTCAGTCTGCTCCTTGTTTAAATAACATGTCAACATACATACACTCTTGTTCCCTTAACACATTGTTATGTATTTCACAATAATACACCTCTATAATTTCCCGCCTGATTCAATTCTTGGCTAATGAAATCAAATTAAAACAAATTGGATGAACTCGGCTGCATTTTGTTTTTCTAATTGAATGTTTTGATGGTGTAAACATAAATGAAATACCGTATTCGGAACGTGATATGTTCGTTCTGCATCACCAAATATCTCGGCAATTAGCGTTGAACGGGATTAGACAATAAATTGATTAGAGGATCGATGGAAAATGAATCAAGAAACATTTTGATAATCAAAAAATGCCTCCAAAATTCTCTGTTTGCAGCTTCTCAAATGTGAGGATTTGCTGCTTTTCTTAGCTTTATATCATTATAGGAAAGAAATTAGAAGACGTCACTTTGGGCTCTGAGAAACTACATTTTTTTTGTATTTTCTGACATTTTATAGGCTAAACTATTAATTAAAATAATAAAGATATTCCTTAATTGCAGCCCTATGTTACTCATACGATTCAGAGGGGAACATTTTGGAAACATTGCTTGCTGTAGGCCATCCATTTGCTGTGATGTTCCTGAGCTTTTAAAGGCTTTATTAATCTAATTTGGAGGTTGCTCTTAGGTGCTGACATTTTGCTGCGCTCTGAGTTCCTGTGTTGATCCCCCATGCTCTGTGATACAGAGCAGGGTGTGACGGCGGCCCGCTCCATCACTCATCTCCATCCACACACACATCGGCTCAGTCCTCATGACGCTCAGAGAGGAGAAATAATTAATTCAACAGCTACTGAAGCACAGAATCACATCCATTCTGACTGCCACTGGCTATTGTTGTTGGCTTTTGAAATATATGATGATCATCTTATCATGAAATTTCTCTCTTGGTATTTCTCTCATAAATCAAGAAGAAAGCCCGACACAAAGCGAAAGGAGCGATCAGAATGGCTGAAATTAAGAATCGTCTACAGGTCTGATTGTGCAATTTGCGGGGCCGCTCTGAAAGGACGTGCGATATGACTTTGAAAGACCGGACACACTTCATGGACGCTGCATGTTCTCAACAGACCTCTGAGCTGTCTGCTCAGGTCAATTCAGCTCTCTGAGACGCTCACTAGTAACAAGAAGGTGAACAAAAACATGCAAGAAAGCAGATTTGTACTTAAACATCAGATACTGTATGAAAGATTGTTATTTCAGTGGCTTAAGCTTCTCCTTTGTCTTTTCTGAAGCCTACAGTGTCAGAAGCAGTGGGGGTGGGGGAGTTGGGATGTGGGGTACTTGGGTGTTAATCTGTGAGGTAATAGCTTTTCTCTGCAGAATTGCAAATTCTAATATATGTCACTTTGTAAAACGTGCGGACAGCCGTGGTCACCACATCTCCAGAGGTCTCTCTCTCTCTCTCTCTCTCCACCACTCTGTCCGTCCGCAACAATGGCTGCCAAGTGTAACATGCTACTTTTAATTTGCAATAACACGTGACAATAGCAGATTAATGGCTCTTATGACACCTGTGTCCCTGAAGCTCCTCTTGCCGAGACCCAGTGTACATAACGTGTGTCACACTACATTATCTCTACATCCCTCCTGTAATGGGGGACCTTTTTTTAAGGGCACTGCTGACTTGGAAACTTAGGAGCTGTCTGCCTGCTTGGCAGAGAGCCACAGCGACTGCCTAAAACAAATACTCTGGGCTACACAGCCAATCCATTTCAGCGGGGCTTGTGTTGCATGCCGCCTCCCCTCCCTAACCCTTCCCCTCCTTTCCTTCGCTCATTTTTGTTCATGTTTTCAACCCTTGATAATGACTGCTTGTGCCATAATCATCATGAGGCTTACCAAGTTAAATGGGGCTCAGGCAAGCTACTGTGCTGTGAGGAAATTTAATCCAAGCATTAACTGGATATAGACTACTGCCTACTGAGGGAAGCAAAATATGTCTGAGCAGCAAACAAGGCAACACTGAACACAGAACTAAAAAACTGCTTTAAACCATAAATGACCATGAAACACGGCGATAGCAGCACAAACATGCCTCTTACTTTCTATTTGTTTGATTTTGAGTCAGGATTTTCCACATACTGAGGTCTTATATGTAGCTTTCTTGTATAAGATAAGTGTGATATAGTGTTTTTGCCTTGTTTGGTCAGAAAAAAGACTACAGACATTTTTCTTAAAAAGTGACAAAAGGTCAAATGGAAATGTTGCAAAAAAAATGCATGAATGGAAGCAAAGAAAGAAGGCCCCTTAAAACAGTTGACAGTATCTATGGCAAACATGGCAAAAATATTGCATCTGTGATGATTTTTTTTCAACAATAAAAGCTCCCAAATAATAATACATGGTTATATAGGACCATATACACCCCAGGGTATGACATACTGGAGTTGTGGCCTAAATTTCAAAATAAAACTACTCACTATTTTCCTGATGACACTCAATTTCCACCGAAATTGAAAGCTACTCATGGTTGCAAAAACCTCCACATCCCCCAAAATACTGCGGGCATAACTTAAGTGTCCTAAATGAAAGCTGCAGCCCTTTTTCAGAGGACACTTCCTACCAGTTGCAAAATCTTGAAATTCTGGTGTTTTTTTGTTTTTGTTTTTGGGGTAAGGTGCACTTTAAGAGAAGACAGCAACATGACAATAGTGTCTACAGGGTACCTTCGTATGTAATATACTATTCTTACAAACTGTGGCTCGAGGCGAGACATTGCTTTTGCAACCGGGTGTGTGTGTGTGTGTGTGTGTGTGTGTGTGTGTGTGTGTGTGTGTGTGTGCGTGTGTGCGGCCAAGGCCTGGGGTTTATGTTTTGGAAAGATAAAGTATCCCTGACCCTGTGGTTCCAGGTAGGCACCAGCTGGCCGCTGAGAGAGTATATAAGAACCACGGCTCCCTCCGTCACCCTCAGTACAAGTCCTACCCTGTCGCAAACGTGCACACACGAGCGCACACATCACATCACATCCACACACACACACCTTTCTTCTCTTTCATCGTAATGTTGGCCGAGCACCTAAATCACAGAAATGGCAGCACATCAGGGGAATCATTTGAGACTGAATAGCCATAGAAACATGGCGCTGTCACCTGGAAGACCTCCACAAAACAGGCCAGCTCTCCCCCTCACACACACACATACCTTATTCCTCTCCATGCCCTTTAATACCTCTTTGCCCTTCAGTAGCAATCTGCATAGAAATGTGTGCATTCTATCACTCAGTGACTAGACATTACACCCTGGCTAATATGAGAGGTCCTCGAACGACTGAAAATGAACCCTTGAAAATACCAGACGTTTGCATTATGCCTCCGCGATTGCATCTCTTACAGGGAAAGACTTGATTATGTCATTTGCCATGTCCACGTCATGCTGGTTTTTATATCTTTGCCAGGAAATCTACCTCTGACAGGCCATTAGTCATCCCTCCCTCCCTGCACGCACATAAAACATCAATTCCACTCAATATCCCGCAAACCCCCGTGCTTCTCAACAAATGCCAGAACAAAGAAGACGCTATGTAAACTACTGCCGTGCTCTGATT